>JAXIVJ010013425.1:35000-37237 GCA_036785665.1 Chirona hameri | reverse complement strand
GTTATACCGCACACTGTACCTGTATACCGCACAAAACTTGGGTACACTGTATACCCGCACACTGTGCAATGTATACCGCAACACTGTGCACTGTATACCACACATTGTGAAATGTATACCGCACACTTGTGCACTTATAACGCACACTGTGCAATGTATACCGCACACTGCCTCAATGTATACCCGCACATTGTGCACTGTATGCCACACATTGTGCAATGTATACCGCACACTGTGCACTGTATACCGCACACTGTCCAATGTATAACGCACACTGTACACTGTATACCGCACACGTGCACTTTATACCCGCACACTGTGCAACTGTATACCGCACACTGTGCACTGTATACTGCATATTGTACATGGTAAACCCGCACACTATACACTGTATACCGCACACTGGCAATGTATACCCGCACACTGGCACTGTATACCACACATTGTTTTCAATTGATGTATAACCGCACACTGTGCACTGTATACCGCACACTGTCCAATGTATAACGCACACTGTACACTGTATACCGCAACCTGTGCAATGTATACCGAACTCTGTCCAATGTATACCGCACACTGTACACCTGTATACCGCACACTGTGCACTTTACCACACACTGTACACTGTATACCGCACACTGTGTACTTAAACCGCACACTGTGCACTGTAAACCGCACACTGTGCAATGTATACCGCACACTGGTGCACTGTATACCGCACACTGTACACTGTATACCGCACCTGTACCTGTACGCACAATGATGACTGTAAACCGCAGAGTACCTGTACCGCACACCACTGTTACCGCACTGTACACTTACGCACACCACACTGTGCACTGTTATACCGCACACGTGTCCACTGTATACCGCACACTGTGCACTTTATACCGCACACTGTCCACTGTATACCGCACATCTGTGCAATGTATACCGCAGGACTGTACACTGTATACCCCACAGTGTACACTGTATACCGCACACTGTCCACTGTATACCGCATGCTGTGCACTGTATACGCACACTGTACACTGTATACCGCACACTGTACACTGTATACCGCACACGTTGCACTGTAATACCGCACAACTGTTACACTGTATACCGCACACTGTACACTGTTTACCGCACACTAGTTGCACTGTATACCACACACTGTACACTGTAACCGCACACTGTGTACTGTAAACCGCACACTGTGCACTGTAAACCCGCACACCTGTGCAATGTATACCGCACACTGTGCAACTGTATTACCGCACACTGTACACTGTATACCCGCACACTGTACACTGTATACCGCACACCTGTGCAGTGTATTACCGCACAATGTACACTGTATACCGCACACTGTGCACTGTATTACTGCATATTGTACACTGTATACCGCACACTGTGCACTGTATACCGCACACCTTACACTGTATAACGCACACTGTGAAGTTGTATACTGAACACTGTGCACTGTATACCGCACACTGTGCAAGATGTATACCGCACACTGTGCACTGTATACCGCACACTGTACACTGTACTACCGCACACTGTACACTAGTATACCGCAACACTGTGCAGGTGTATACCGCACAATGTGCATTGTATACCGAACACTGTCCAATGTATACCGCACTACTGTACACTGTATACAGCACACTGTACACTGTATACCGCACACTTGTACACTGTATACCGCACACTGTGCATCGTATACAGCACACTGTACACTGTATACCGCACACAGTACAATGTATACCGCACACTGCACACTGTATACCGCACACTGTACACTGTATACCGCACACTGTACAATGTATACCGCACACAGTGCAATGTATACCGCACACTGTGCACTGTATACCACACATTGTGCAATGTATACCGCACACACTGTGCACTGTATACCGCACACTTGTCCAATGTATAACGCAAACCTGTACACTGTATACCGCACACTGTGCACTGTATAACGCATACTTGTACACTGTATACCGCACACTGTGCACTGTAATACCCGCACACTGTGCAACTGTATACCGCACACTTGTGCACTGTATACTTGCATATTGTACACTGTATACCGCACACTGAGCACTGTATACCGCAAACTGTACACTGTATACCGCACACTGTGCACTGATTACTGCACACGTACACTGTATACACGCACACTGTACACTGTAAAACGCACACTGTGCAGGTATACTGCACACTGTGCAGTGTATACTGCACACTGTGCA
>JAXIVJ010013425.1:0-25000 GCA_036785665.1 Chirona hameri | reverse complement strand
TGCTATATTTGCGTTTTTAGAACGGTACTGGGCATCCCAAAATTGCAGCAGTCAAAATCAAGCTAGCCTCAGTCAAAAACTGAAAAATTTCGCGGCATAACACAATTTTCGCAATTGCATATACAATTTTGGAAAATTAATTCCATTAAATGTCTTGCAGAGGCTCTCCTTGGCGGTAATTGCTGGCCCCAGGGCCAACTCTCTTCATAAAATATTATCTTTAAAGCGGGCTACATGTTTAGCTTGTCTGCCGAGTTCCGAAAAAGGCGACGCGAACGCAAAGACGCGGACTTCGGCAACCGGAAGCTGTTCCAGCGGTGCCCAACTTGTTGGCCCGAAGAGCTAATAGTGGGGACCAGGCCAGGACTATCTCCCCAAGCTATCTCCCCCAGGCTCCTCCAGATCCACCGGGACCATTTATGCGCGGAAATGTCGGTCTGCCTCTTGCTACTTTGAAACCATTTGCACCGTTACCAGTTGTGTGTTACAGTTCGGTACATAGGTATGTATACAGACTACAGTTATTATTATCATATGTACTATTGAGCGCAGACTGCCACCGGCCATCGTGATTTACTATCCGAGGCTAATGTATATGAAAAACTACCTTCATTTCAACATTTTGCATCATACCGAGATGTGCAACCAGGACAAGGGGTTACCTCAGGCTTGGCTCCACTCACGGTCTGGTTCCAATATTAAAAATGCGTTTTCCACGACCTAAAATTCAAATGTTCACGCCGCTTCGCGGCGTCACATCAGTGGCCATCGTCATAACGAAGCCATCGTCATCGTCTTCGTTTCGTCGTAACGCTGAATTGAATGAATAACATTTTTAGCTTATTATCCTCTACAAGGCTAAGAAGCTAAAAATCCCTATGTTTCTGGGTTTTACCAGGCAAACCCGAGCAAAAAATAAATCGCGCCGCTTCGCGGCGCTAAATAGCAAGTACCTACTATAACATGCAAATCCACATTAGAAATGTTTCAAAGGCTTAAATACACGCATAACAAATTGGGGTACATTTTTTTTTGTCGTCATTTCAGCCGACCCCCCCACTCAAAAATTATCGGCGACGCCCCTGGGTACAGCTGACAATTGACATAGTTTTTATCAGTGTAAGGCAATGTCGGAACAATACAAACTGCAAGCTGACATCTTTCCTTTTTCGATATCCCAAAAGGTCGAAAACCTTTAAAAAATGGGGGAAAAAATAGAAATCGTGTGGTTGCAAAATAAAGTGGCCCAAATCCGGGAAGAAATTCGAAATTGGGGGTAGGTAAGGTCCGCTAGAAAAAACGGTTTGGCCACCCCAAAACGGCCGGCTGGATCCGCCCTTGACACTGTACACTGTGTGCAGAGCAACTCATAGATTTTCACACGATGTGTGCTGTGGAGCGTGTTATCTTGAATCAGGAGCCTGCATGTCTGAGTCATACAATCGGTCCGCGTGTCATTGATGTTCATGAACATGACACGCGTCGTGCCAGAAACTGGACGTTGCCACGCATACGCACCGAGTCCGGCCGACGAAGGCTATGCTACCGTGGTGTTTCTCTTCTGAACACACGTCTGGATCCTACCGCCCCCAGCTTTCGTACCACTTTGAAGGCTGCCATGAGAGCTGATGGCACCTGATATTTAGATGGGAGTGCAGATCTGTCACTGTCTATCTCATCTTATAGTGCGTGTGTGTGTGTGCTTTTAATTGAGTGTATTTTAGTATGCCTGTTTAAGTGTTTTGCTCCTCAACCTTAGTGTTGTCCCCACTGTTTTAGAAATATGACGTGAAAGGGTGAAAAGCCACGATTATATAGGTACGTGGATCTTTTTCGAATAAACTGGTAACTGGTAACTGGTATACTGCATATTGTACACTGTATACCGCACACTGTTCACTGTATACCACACACTGTGCACTGTATACCGCACACTGTTCACTGTATACCACACACTGTACACTGTATACCGCACACTGTGCACTGTATACCGCACACTGTGCAATGTATACCGCGCACTGTTCACTGTATACCACACACTGTCCAATGTATACCGCACACTGTGCACTGTATACCGCACACTGTGCACTGTATACCGCACACTTTGCAATGTATACCGCACACTGTGTACTGTAAACCGTACACTGTGCAATGTATACCCACACTGTGCACTGTATACCACACACTGTACACTGTATACCGCGTACTGTACACTGTATACTGCATATTGTACACTGTATACCGCACACTGTGCACTGTATACCGCACACTGTGCACTGTATACCGCATACTGTGCACTGTATACCGCAAACTGTACACTGTATACCGCACACTGTGCACTGTATACCGCACACTGTGCACTGTATACCGCACACTGTGCAATGTATACCGCACACTGTACACTGTATACTGCATATTGTTCACTGTATACCGCACACTGTACACTGTATACCGTACACTGGCAATGTATACCGCACACTGTCCAATGTATACCGCACACTGTGAACTGTACACCGCACACTGTGTAATGTATACCACACACTGTACACTGTATACTGCATATTGTACACTGTATACCGCACACTGTGCACTGTATACCACACACTGTGCAATGTATACCGTACACTGTCCAATGTATACCGCACATTGTACACTGTATACCACACACTGTGTACTGTATACCGCACACTGTACACTGTATACCGCACACTGTTCAATGTATACCGCACACTGTGCACTGTATACCGCACACTGTCCAATGTATACCGCACACTGTGAACTGTATACCGCACACTGTGTAATGTATACAGCACACTGTGCACTGTATACCGCACACTGTGCGATGTATACCTCACAATGTGCACTGTATACCGCATACTGTACAATGTATACCGCACACTGTGCACTGTATACCGCACAATGTACACTGTATACCGCACACTGTGCACTGTATACCGCACACTGTCCACTGTATACCGCACACTTTGCAATGTATACCGCACACTGTGTACTGTAAACCGTACACTGTGCAATGTATACCCACACTGTGCACTGTATACCACACACTGTACACTGTATACCGCGTACTGTACACTGTATACTGCATATTGTACACTGTATACCGCACACTGTGCACTGTATACCGCGCACTGTTCACTGTATACCACATACTGTCCAATGTATACCGCACACTGTGCACTGTAAACCGCACACTGTGCACTGTATACCGCACACTGTGCAATGTATACCGCACACTGTGCACTGTATACCGCACACTGTGCACTGTATACCGCACAATGTACACTGTATACCGCACACTGTGCACTGTATACCGCACACTGTGCACTGTATACCGCACAATGTACACTGTATACCGCACACTGTACACTGTATACCGCACACTGTGCACTGTATACCGCACACTGTGCACTGTATACCGCACAATGTACACTGTATACCGCACACTGTGCACTGTATACCGCACAATGTACACTGTATACCGCACACTGTACACGGTATACCGCACACTGTACACTGTATACCGCACACTGTGCACTGTATACCGCACACTGTGCACTGTATACCGCACAATGTACACTGTATACCGCACACTGTGCACTGTATACCGTACACTGTGCAATGTATACCGCACACTGTGCACTGTATACCGCACACTGTGCAATGTATTATGCATACTGTGCACTGTATACCGCATACTGTGCACTGTATACCGCACACTGTGCACTTTATACCGCACACTGTGCAATGTATACCGCACACTGTGCACTGTATACCGCACACTGTGCACTGTACACCGCACACTGTGCACTGTATACCCACACTGTGTAATGTATACCGCACACTGTACACTGTACACCGCACACTGTGTACTGTATACCGCATGCTGTGCACTGTATACCGCACACTGTACACTGTATACCGCACACTGTGCAAGGTATACCACACACTGTACACTGTATACCGCACACTGTCCACTGTATACCGCACACTGTGCAAGGTATACCGCACACTGTACACTGTATACCGCACACTGTACACTGTATACCGCACACCGTGTAAGGTATACCGCACACTGTGCAATGTATACCGCACACTGTACACTGTATGCAGAGCAACTCATAGATTTTCACACGATGTGTGCTGTGGAGCGTGTTATCTTGAATCAGGAGCCTGCATGTCTGAGTCTTACAATCGGTCCGCGTGCCATTGATGTCCATGAACATGACACGCGTCGTGCTAGAAACTGAACGTTGCCACGCATACGCACCGAGTCCGGCCGACGAAGGCTATGCTACCGTGGTGTTTCTCTTCTGAACACACGTCTGGATCCTACCGCCCCCAGCTTTCGTACCACTTTGAAGGCTGCCATGAGAGCTGATGGCACCTGATATTTAGTGGGAGTGCAGATCTGCCACTGTCTATCTCGTCTTATAGTGCGTGTGTGTGTGCTTTTAATTGAGTGTATTTTAGTATGCCTGTTTAAGTGTTTTCCTCCTCAACCTTAGTGTTGTCCCCACTGTTTTAGAAATATGACGCGAAAGGGTGAAAAGCCACGATTATATAGGTACGTGGATCTTTTTCGAATAAACTGGTAACTGGTAACTGGTATACTGCATATTGTACACTGTATACTGCACACTGTGCACTGTAAACCGCACACTGTACACTGTATACCGCACACTGTACACTGTATAACGCACACTGTACACTGTATACCGCACACTGTACACTGTATACCGCACACTGTCCACTGTATACCGCGCACTGTTCACGGTATACCGCACACTGTGCAATGTATACCGCGCACTGTTCACTGTATACCACACACTGTGCACTGTATAACGCACACTGTACACTGTATACCGCACACTGTACACTGTATGCCGCACACTGTGCACTGTATACCGCACACTGTTCACTGTATACCACACACTGTGCAATGTATACCACACACTGTGCACTGTATACCGCACACTGTACACTGTATACCGCACACTGTACACTGTATACCGCACACTGTGCACTGTATACCGCACACTGTGCACTGTATACCGCACACTGTGCAATGTATACCGCACACTGTACACTGTATACCGCACACTGCCCACTGTATACCGCGCACTGTTCACTGTATACCGCACACTGTCCAATGTATACCGCACACTGTGCAATGTATACCCACACTGTGCAAAGTATACCGCAAACTGTGCACTGTATACCGCATACTGTGCACTGTATACCGCACACTGCACACTGTATACCGCACACTGTCCAATGTATACCGCACACTGTGCAATGTATACCGCATACTGTGCACTGTATACCGCACACTGTACACTGTATACCGCACACTGGCAATGTATACCGCACACTGTGCAATGTATACCGCATACTGTGCACTGTATACCACGTACTGTGCACTGTATACTGCACACTGCCCAATGTATAATGTACACTGTACAATGTATACTGCACACTGCAATGTATACTGCACACTGGCCAATGTATACTGCACACTACAATGTATACTGCACACTGTCCAATGTATACAGCATACTGTGCAATGTATACCGCACACTGTGCACTGCATACCGCACACAGTGTACTGTATACCGCACAATGTGCACTGTATACCGCACACTGTACAATGTATACCGCACACTGGACAATGTATACCGCACACTGTGCAATGTATACCGCACACTATGCACTGTATACCGCACACTCTGCACTGTATACCGCACACTGTACACTGTATACCGCACACTGTGCACTGTATACCGCACATTGTGCACTGTATACCGCACACTGCCCTATGTATACTGCATACTGTGCACTATATACCGCACACTGTGCGCTGTATACCGCACACTGTGCACTGTATACCGCATACTGTGCACTGTATACCACACACTGTGCAATGTATTCCGCACACTGTGCACTGTATACCGCACACTGTGCAATGTATACCGCACACTGTCCTATGTATACTGCATAATGTGCACTGTATACCGTACACTGTGCGCTGTATACCGCACACTGTGAACTGTATACCGCACACTGTACACTGTAGGAGCCTACAGGATCAGGGACCAGTGGTAGTTCTGATAGGGGCATAAGGGAGGAGGATAAGGCAAAGGTGGATAGTGCGGCTGGGGTTTGGAAGTGTGTTGGAGGGTCACGTTTCTGGAGACCCAACATTGTGGAAAGTAATGCTAGGGCCACAGACAGTAAGGATGAGGAGGGGTGCTGGGTAATGGAGGGTGGTAGCAGAATCTGGAGGAGGAAGAGGGAAGGGGATCAGGAGGGATGGACAAAAGTTCAGGGTAGAGTCAGGCAGTACAGCCCCAGGGAACATCAGCAGGTTACACTAGCAAATAGGTTCAGTGCGTTAGAGTCAGCAGCTGAAAGTGACAAGGTACAGATTCAGCATTTAGTGGTTGGGGACTCAAGGGTAAGGCCCTTAAGGCGAACATTCTGTGGGAAGAGGGACAAATGTATAGTTAAACCGGGGGCAAAAGTAGTTGATATGGGCCCTGTCATTGAGGCAGAACTGGGTAGGAGTAGCCCGGAGACAGTTATAATACAGGTGGGGGTGAACAACATAGGACCTAGGCAGAGTGTGAGAATAGTAGCGGAGTACCGGAGCCTGCTGCAGAGGTTGAAGGAGTCCAGGAAACCAGTCATTGTGACTGGCATCCTCCCTCGCTGTGGAGCCAGTGAGGAGTGGTACTCGAGAGCTCTGTCTGTGAACAGCTCAGTTCAGAACTTATGTTCAGCTATGGGGCTTAGTTATGTAGACTTATGGGATCAGTTCTATGAGTGGCATAGGTACTATATGAAGAATGGGCTTCACTTATCGGATGAGGGGGCAAGGGCTTTGGGAGATGCCTACAGAAGTGTCATTCAGGGAAACTAGGTAGGAGGGGGGGTTCAGGGACGCTAGTACTAGGGCATCAAGAAGTAAGCATTGGTAGAAGTTCATGTCAGAATAGGACAGTAGATCATAATTCCCTCAGAATTAGTAGAGTCAGCTCAAAGTATAAGATCACATGTGTGTTGCTGAATGCCCAAAGTATTAGGTCTAAATTTGATGAGTTTGAGTGTTATGTTGCCCTTGAAAAGCCTGATATCATTTGTGTAACCGATACATGGGTTAGTGAGGGGTATAATAGGGATAGGCTACAGGATTTCGAGTTACAAGGGTATAACATGTTTTCATACTGCAGAGAATCACGGCAGGGAGGCGGAGTGTTTGTATATGTAAATAGCTTGTACTGCACTACTAGAGCTGATGATTCTAGTAAAGTAAAAGAAGTAGAATCAATCTGGCTTGACATTAAAATTGGTACAGGAAACAGAGGAAGGTTGAGGATAGGTGCATTTTACAGACCAGGGAATCTTCCAAGGAACTCCCAAGCTGAAACAGACCAAGATATTTGTGAGGAAATACGTAGGAACTTTCGGGCTCAGTGTCTTATTATGGGAGATTTTAACTTAAGAGGATACGAAAGTATAGCAGAGGAAACAAATGAGTGTAGGTTGTATAGGCAAATCTTTGAAGAAGAGCTTTTCATGCATCAGTTTGTAACAGAGCCAACCAGACATTGCTCCATTCTAGACCTTGTATTCTCAGACAACAGTGATCTAGTTAGTGACATAAGTATTTGTGCAGGTCTAGGAACCAGTGATCACAATATGGTTAAATTCAATATCTCATCAGAAATGAGGCCCAAAGATAACCTTATTATGGTTCCAAACTTCAGCCGGGCTGATTTTGATGGTATTAGAAATGACCTCGCACAGATAAAATGGAACGTTGAGTTGGCAGGTTTAGATGCATGTGAGGCCTGGAATGTTTTCAAAGCTAGATTAAGCCAAATTCAAAATCGGCATATACCCCTCAGGCACAAACGTAACAGAACCAAGGGCAATCCAGTTTGGCTTACCCCAGAAGTAAGGAGTGCTATACAAGCTAAAAGAAGTGCATTTGGCATTTTGAAGGGATCTTCACTAGATATAAATCAGAAGGCCTACCAGAATGCAAGAAATTCAGTTAAGAAAAAGGTCAGAGCAGCTAAAAGGGCAAAGGAACTTGATTTAGCTAGACATTGTAATGCAGATAGTAAGAAGTTCTTCAGTTTTTATAAGTTAAGTACAGTTTCCAAAAATATAGGTCCATTTAAGGTAGATGATGTGTTAGTTAGCAAGGACAGTGAAATGGTTGAAGTGCTTAATGATCAGTTTCAATCTGTCTTTACTATCGAGGACCAGAGTAGTATTGCAGCACTTCAGCCTGAGATAGAGACAGAGGAGACTATAGGAGAGCTAGGTGGCATAAGTAGTGAACTTGTTCTAGAATATCTAAAGAAAGTAAGGCCTAACAAGGCAGAAGGACCTGATGAAATCCATGCTAGACTTTTAAGAGAATCTGAAAGGGAGTTGTCGGTTCCATTAGCCATAATATTTTCTAAATCACTTGCAGATAGTAAAATTCCACTTGATTGGAAAAGAGCAAATGTTGTTCCTATTCATAAAAAGGGAGATAGAAGTAAAGAGGAAAACTATAGACCAGTTAGTCTGACCTCATTAGTCTGCAAGGTGCTTGAATCAATCATCAAAGATAAGATTGTTGAATTCTTGGAGCAAAATGAACTCATCAAAGATACACAGCATGGCTTTAGGAAGGGCCGTTCTTCTTTAACTAATCTTCTGGAGTTTTTGGATGTTGCAACAGATAGCGTTGATCAGGGTAAACAGCTAGATGTAGCTTTTCTTGATTTCAGTAAAGCATTTGACAAAGTCCCCCATACAAGACTGGGGTTGCAACTTAAAATTCATGGGATCAGGGGCAAGATTCTGGATTGGATAGAAACGTGGCTTTCAGGACGCCAGCAAAGGGTTATATTGAATGGGTGCCAATCACAATGGAAGGAGGTTCTCAGTGGGGTTCCACAGGGCTCAGTCCTGGGCCCATTGCTTTTTATAATATTTGTGAATGCAATTGAGAACAGTATAGACAGCAAAGTCTTGAAATTTGCAGACGATCTAAAAGTTGTCAGGATTATTAGAGGAAAACATGATCAGGATGTTTTTCAATCAGATCTGGACAAGCTAGTTGAGTGGTCTGAAGCATGGCAGATGAAATTCAATTTGAGTAAATGTAAGATTATGCACGCTGGACGGGTTAGCAGTAAACATAGGTATGAAATGGGTGGGCAGAAAATGGAGCAGATTGAAAAGGAAAGAGATTTAGGTGTCGTGGTAAACAATAGACTCTCAGCGTCAGACCAGGTTGTAGAAGCTAGGAAAAAGGCACTTAGAATGCTAGGGGCCATTAACAGAAATGTTTCCTACAAGAGTGAAAAGGTAATAACAAAACTGTATTGTGCATACGTTAGACCACATTTGGAGTATTGTGTACAAGCCTGGTCTCCAACATATGAGAAAGATTGCTGGTTGTTAGAAAGAGTTCAAAAAAGGGCAACAAAAATGATTAATTGTCTTGGTAGTTTACCTTATGAAGATAGATTAAGGAAATTGGGTATGTTTTCACTTAGATATAGAAGGCTAAGAGGAGATCTAATTGAAGTCTTCAAATTTGTAAATAGTCAGCATTCTGGATATTTAAAGGGTATGTTTGAGTTCAATAGGGAAAATCGAGGTAGAGGTCATCAGCATAAACTCATTATGAAACAAAGTAGGACTAGGCTACGACAGTCATTTTTCAGTAGAAGGGTTGTAGGACATTGGAATATGCTACCAGGGGATGTCGCTGATGCAGTGACACTTGCTTCCTTCAAAATTAGATTAGATAAATACTTTACAGAGAAGGGATTAGTTCATAAATACTCGTGGGATTAGCCTTCTTTTATGCAGGTAGAGTAAGGTGATTTGAAGGGGCGAGACTGGTGGAGGGGGGGGATGGGGGGGGGGGGGGGTGCAACCTCGGATGGGCCCAAGAGGCTCTTTGTTGCACTTTTCTTTTATGTCTTTATGTCTTTTATGTCTTTATGTACACTGTGCACTGTATACCGCACACTGTGCACTGTATACCGCACACTGTGCACTGTATACTGCACACTGTCCAATGTATACTGCACACTGCAATGTATACTGCACACTGGCCAATGTATATTGCACACTGTACAGTGTATACTGCACACTGTCCAATGTATACTGCATACTGTGCAACGTATACCGCGTACTTTGCAATGTATACCGCATACTGTACACTATATACCGCACACTGTGCAATGTATACCACACACTGTCCAATGTATACCGCACACTGTGCAATGTATACCGCATACTGTGCACTGTATACCGCACACTGTGCAGTGCATACCGCACACTATGCAATGTATACTGCACACTGTGCAATGTATACCGCACACTGTACACTGTATACCGCACACGGTACACTGTATACTGCACACTGTGCACTTTATACCGCACACTGTACACTGTATACCGCACACTGTACAATGTATACCACATACTGTGCACTGTATACCGCACACTGTGTACTGTATACTGCATATTGTACACTGTATACCGCACACTGTGCACTGTATACCGCACACTGTGCACTGTATACAGCACACTGTGCACTGTATAATGAACACTGTGCACTGTATACCGCATGCTGTGCACTGTTTACCGCAAACTGTGCACTGTATACCGCACACTGTGCACTTTATATCGCACACTGTGCACTGTATACCACACACTGTACACTGTATACCGCACACTGTGCAATGCATACCGCTTACTGTCCACTGTATACCGCACACTGTGCAATGTATACCGCATACTGTGCACTGTATACCGCATACTGTGCACTGTATACTGCACACTGTGCACTGTATACCGCACACTGTGCAATGTATACCGCACCCTGTCCAATGTATACCGCACATTGTGCACTGTATACCGCACACTGTGCAATGCATACCGCTTATTGTCCACTGTATACCGTACACTGTGCAATGTATACCGCATACTGTGCACTGTATACCGCATACTGTGCACTGTATACTGCACACTGTGCACTGTATACCGCACACTGTGCAATGTATACCGCACACTGTACAATGTATACTGCACACTGTACAATGTATACCGCACATTGTGCACTGTATACCGCACACTGTGCACTGTATACCGCACACTGTCTACTGTATACCGCACACTGTGCACTGTATACCGCACACTGTGCACTGTATACCGCACACTGGCAATGTATACCGTACACTGTGCAATGTATACCGCACACTGTGCACTGTATACCGCACACTGTGCAATGTATACCGAACACTGTACAATGCATACCGCACACTGTACACTGTATACCGCACACTGCAATGTATACCGCACACTGTGTAATGTATACCGCACACTGTGCACTGTATACCGCACACTGTCTACTGTATACAGTACACTGTGCACTGTATACCACACACTGTGCATTGTATACCGCACACTGTGAACTGTATACCGCACACTGTTAAATGTATACCGCACACTGTACATTGTATACCGCACACTACTGTCCAATGTATACTGCACACTGTCCAATGTATACCGCACACTGTGAAATGTATTCTGCATACTGTGCACTGTATACCGCACACTGTGCACTGTATACCGCACACTGTCCAATGTATACTGCACACTGTCCAATGTATACCGCACACTGTGCACTGTATACCGCACACTGTACAATGTATACCGCATACTGTGCAATGTATCCCGTACACTGTGCACTGTATACCGCACACTGTACACTGTATACCGCACACTTTCTACTGTATATCGCACACTGTGCACTGTATACCGCACACTGTGCACTGTATACAGTACACTGGCAATGTATACCGCAAACTGTGCAATGTATACCCACACTGTGCACTGTATACCACACACTGTACACTGTATACCGCACACTGTGAACTGTATACCGCACACTGTACAATGTATACCGCACACTGTGCACTGTATACCGCGTACTGTGCACTGTATACTGCACACTGTCCAATGTATAATGTACACTGTACAATGTATACTGCACACTTCAATGTATACTGCACACTGGCCAATGTATACTGCACACTGTACAATGCATACTGCACACTGTGCACTGTATACTGCATACTGTGCAATGTATACCGCGTATTGTGCAATGTATACCGCACACTGTGAACTGTATACCGTACACTGTGCAATGTATACCGCACACTGTGCACTGTATACCACACACTGTGCAATGTATACCGCACACTGTGCACTGTATACCGAACACTGTGCACTGTATACCGCACACTGTGCAATGTATACCACACACTGTCCAATGTATACCGCACACTGTGCAATGTATACTGCATACTGTACACTGTATACCGCACACTGTGCACTGTATACCGCACACTGTCTACTGTATACCGCACATTGTGCACTGTATATCGCACACTGTGCACGGTATACCGCACACTGTGCAATGTATACCGCACACTGTGTAATATATACCGCACACTGTGCACTGTATACTGCACACTGTGTACTGTATACCGCACACTGTGCACTGTATACCGTACACTGTGCACTGTATACCGCACACTGTCCAATATATACCGCATACTGTGCACTGTATACTGCACACTGTGCAATGTATACCGCACACTCTACACTGTATACCGCACACTGTGCACTGTATACCGCACACTGTGTACTGTATACCGCACACTGTGCACTTTATACCGCACACTGTACACTGTATACTGCACACTGTGCAATGTATACCGCACACTGTGTACTGTATACCGCACACTGTGTACTGTATACTGCATATTGTACACTGTATACCGCACACTGTGCACTGTATACCGCACACTGTGCACTGTATACTGCATATTGTACACTGTATACCGCACACTGTGCACTGTATACCGCACACTGTGTACTGTATACTGCATATTGTACACTGTATACCGCACACTGTGCACTGTATACCGCACACTGTGCACTGTATACTTCATATTGTACACTGTATACCGCACACTGTGCACTGTATACCGCACACTGTACACTGTATACTGCACACTGTGCACTGTATACCGCATGCTGTGCACTGTATACCGCAAACTGTGCACTGTATACCGCACACTGTCCAATGTATACCGCACACTGTGCACTGTATACCGCACACTGTGCAATTCATACCGCTTACTGTCCACTGTATACCGCACACTGTGCAATGTATACCGCATACTGTGCACTGTATACCGCATACTGTGCACTGTATACTGCACACTGTGCACTGTATACCGCACACTGTGCAATGTATACCGCACACTGTACAATGTATACTGCACACTGTACAATGTATACCGCACATTGTGCACTGTATACCGCACACTGTGCACTGTATACCGCACACTGTCTACTTATACCGTACACTGTGCACTGTATACCGCACACTGTGCACTGTATACCGCACACTGGCAATGTATACCGCACACTGTGCAATGTATACCGCACACTGTGCACTGTATACCGCACACTGTGCAATGTATACCGAACACTGTACAATGCATACCGCACACTGTACACTGTATACCGCACACTGCAATGTATACCGCACACTGTGTAGTTTATACCGCACACTGTGCACTGTATACCGCACACTGTGCACTGTATACCGCACACTGTCTACTGTATACAGGTCACTGTACACTGTATACCGCACACTGTGCACTGTATACCGCACACTGTGAACTGTATACCGCACACTTTTTAATGTATACCGCCCACTGTGCATTGTATACCGCACACTACTGTCCAATGTATACTGCACACTGTCCAATGTATACCGTACACTGTGCAATGTATTCTGCATACTGTGCACTGTATACCGCACACTGTGCACTGTATACCGCACACTGTCCAATGTATACCGCACACTGTCCACTGTATACCGCACACTCTACAATGTATACCGCATACTGTGAAATGTATACCGCACACTGTACACTGTATACCGCACACTGTCTACTGTATATCGCACACTGTGCACTGTATACCACACACTGTGCACTGTATACCGTACACTGGCAATGTATACCGCACACTGTGCAATGTATACCGCATACTGTGCAATGTATACCCACACTGTGCACTGTATACCACACACTGTACACTGTATACCGCACACTGTGAACTGTATACCACACACTGTACAATGTATACCGCACACTGTACAATGTATACCGCACACTGTGCACTGTATACCGCGTACTGTGCACTGTATACTGCACACTGTCCAATGTATAATGTACACTGTACAATGTATACTGCACACTGCAATGTATACTGCACACTGGCCAATGTATACTGCACACTGTACAATGTATACTGCACACTGTGCACTGTATACCGCACACTGTGCACTGTATACCACACACTGTGCAATGTATACCGCACACTGTGCACTGTATACCGAACACTGTGCACTGTATACCGCACACTGTGCAATGTATACCACACACTGTCCAATGTATACCGCACACTGTGCAATGTATACCGCACACTGTGTAATATATACCGCACACTGTGCATTGTATACCGCACACTGTACAATGCATACATCACACTGTGCACTGTATACCGCACACTATGTACTGTATACCGCACACTGTGCAATGTATACCGCACACTGTGTAATATATACCGCACACTGTGCACTGTATACCGCACACTGTGTAATATATACCGCACACTGTGCACTGTATACCGCACACTGTGCAATGCATACATCGCACTGTGCACTGTATACCGCACACTGTGCACTGTATACCGCACACTGTACAATGTATACCGCACACTGTGTAATATATACCGCACACTGTGCACTGTATACCGCACACTGTGTACTGTATACCGCACACTGTGCAATGTATACCACACACTGTCCAATGTATACCGCACACTGTGCACTATATACCGCACACTGTGCAATGTATACCACACACTGTCCAATGTATACCGCATACTGTACACTGTATACCGCACACTGTGCACTGTATACCGCACACTGTGCAATGCATACATCACACTGTTCACTGTATACCGCATACTGTGTACTGTATACCGCACACTGTGCAATGTATACCGCACACTGTGTAATATATACCGCACACTGTACACTGTATACCGCACACTGTGCACTGCATACTGCATATTGTGCAATGTATACCTCACACTGTGCACTGTATACCGCACACTGTGCACTGTCTACCGCACATTGTGCACTGTATACCGCACATTGTACACTGTATACCGCATACTGTGCACTGTATACCACACACTGTGCACTGTATACCGGACACTGCACTGTATACCGCACACTGTACACTGTATACCGCACACTGTGCACTGTATACCGCCCACTGTCCAATGTATACCGCATACTGTGCACTGTATACCGCACACTGTGTACTGTATACCGCACACTGTGCACTGTATACCGCACACTGTGCACTGTATACCGCACACTGTGCACTGTATACCGCACACTATGTACTGTATACCGTACACTGTGCACTGTATACCGCACACTGTCCAATGTATATCGCATACTGTGCACTGTATACCGCACACTGTGCACTGTATACCGCACACTGTGCACTGTATACCGCACACTGTGTACTGTATACAGTACACTGTGCACTGTATACCGCACACTGTGCACTGTATACAGTACACTGTGCACTGTATACCGCACACTGTGCACTGTATATCGTACACTGTCCACTGTATACCGCACACTGTGCACTGTATACCGCACACTGTACAATGTATACCGCACACTGTGCACTGTATACCGCACACTGTACACTGTATACCGTACACTGTCCAATGTATACCGCATACTGTGCACTGTATACCGCATACTGTGCACTGTATACCGCACACTGTCCAATGTATACCGCACACTGTGCACTGTATACCGCACACTGTGCACTGTATATCGCACACTGTACAATGTATACCGCATACTGTACACTGTATACCGCACACTGTGTACTGTAAACCGCACACTGTGCACTGTATATCGCACACTGTACACTGTATACCGCACACTGTGCACTGTATATCGGACACTGTGCAATGTATATCGCACACTGTACAATGTATACCGCATACTGTGCACTGTATATCGCACACTGTGCACTGTATACCGCACACTGTGCACTGTATATCGCACACTGTCCAATGTATACCGCATACTGTACACTGTATACCGCACACTGTGCACTGTATACCGCACACTTTGCACTGTATACCTCACACTGTGCACTGTATACCGCATACTGTGCACTGTATATCGGACACTGTGCACTGTATACCGCACACTGTGCACTGTATATCGCACACTGTGCACTGTATACCGCACACTGTGCACTGTATATCGCACACTGGGCACTGTATATCGCACACTGTGCACTGTATACCGCATACTGTACACTGTATACCGCACACTGTGCACTGTATACCGCACACTTTGCACTGTATACCTCACACTGTGCACTGTATACCGCATACTGTGCACTGTATATCGGACACTGTGCACTGTATACCGCACACTGTGCACTGTATACCGCACACTGTGCACTGTATACCGCACACTGTGCACTGTATATCGCACACTGTGCACTGTATATCGCACACTGTGCACTGTATACCGCACACTGTGCACTGTATACCGCACACTGTGCACTGTATACCGCACACTGTGCACTGTATATCGCACACTGTACAATGTATACCGCACACTGTCCAATGTATACCGCACACTGTGCACTGTATATCGCACACTGTGCACTGTATACCGCACACTGTGCACTCTATACCGCACACTGTGCACTGTATACCGCACACTGTGCACTGTATATCGCACACTGTGCACTGTATATCGCACACTGTGCACTGTATACCGCACACTGTGCACTGTATACCGCACACTGTGCACTGTATACCGCACACTGTGCACTGTATACCGCACACTGTGCACTGTATACCGCACACTGTGCACTGTATATCGCACACTGTGCACTGTATACCGCACACTGTGCACTGTATATCGCACACTGTACAATGTATACCGCACACTGTGCACTGTATATCGCACACTGTCCAATGTATACCGCACACTGTGCACTGTATACCGCACACTGTGCACTGTATACCGCACACTGTGCACTGTATACCGCGTACTTAGTCGGCCATTGTGACGTAATGGATTTCTGTAAAGACCAGAGATCGCAGTCCCAGCCGAGATGCAATTCCTGTACACGAACCAGGTACCTATGTTCTGGACTCTAGAACATATATAAGTTATATTTATTTGGGTATGCTGAACTACGTTCTATTTTTTTAACTAGGTATTGCAAACCTAGCACATAATCTGGGTATGTTCTGAAGTCCAGAATACACAGTTTATGACCAAACTTGCATCTCAATCGAAGCACGCAGCGGCAGCGAACCCCGATCGTTATCAGGACCCGACGGGCTGACCACAAGACGGGGACAAGCCGAATCCGTTGATTCACCATTTTACAAGTCTGTACTCGATACCCCAGAAAATATATGAGAATACTTCACGTTAACTTGTCCTATCCTATCGTCACTCATCTAAAACTTGACAACTCGTTTCAGCCGGAATACATCAGCGCCGCCCCCGCCGCCATCGAAGCCCCCGAGCCGGTCGTACGGCCCCCCTCCGATGCGCTCCTACGGACCTCCCCAGGCGGACGAGGACGCCCAAATGCGCGGCTACAGCGCGCCATTCGCCAACACTCGGACGCTCGATCAATCACAGTTCAGGCCGGCTCAAGGCCAGCGCGGCCGGCCAATCGGCTACGACGCCGGCGTGACGTCATCGGGCGGTCTGTCCAATCAGGGCGGATCGAGCCTGGTGTATACTGTGCCGTCCACACGCCAGGTGCCGCCGGCGAAACATCAACCCTACAGCAGCTACCGGGCGCCGAGCAACACCAACAGCTGGGCGTATGTAATGAGATGATTAGTTAAATAATTGTTCGAATGTCTCCAAGTTCGTTGGAGGAAATGTAAATGGAAGCGCTTTTGGAAATATCACATTCTACTCTTTGGCGATTCTATTGATATATGATGATATGAGTAATAGTGATAGTGACTCTATCTCTATCTCTCCTGCCTTTCCACCAAAACCTTGGTAATTTTTATGTCGCGTTTAAGCTGTTCTGCAAGGAACTGAAGCAACACATTTCTGGTTAAGTATTCAGAGAAACATTATAAGCGAGACACATCACCCGCGCGGCGCTGAGGGGGGGGGGGGGGTAAATTCCCCCCCCCCCCCCCACCCGCCTTCCTGAATTTTCTCAATTACTTGAACACTATGACAGATATCGAAGTGAAACCTATGGCACCTAATGCTGCGTCAATTCTACGTCTTCTGTACAAATTGCCTGGAAATTGGTGAAATAGTTTAGGAGTTAATGGTGTTTTAGTGACATGTCATGCCATTTTTGGTGGAAAAACGATAAATGTTTGACAAATCGTAGAAAATAGCATTTTGATGCAGATTGCAAATACAAAACGTCAAAAGAAAGGAAATGACATTGTATTCCAAATGGTTATCTCTCATTTTCGAAATTTGGGTTTTTGACTCAAAAATAAAAATAATATTTTTTTTCGGAAGAATTTCCACAAAATATTTGCTTTAAAGATATTAGAAAACCGGAGGATATATTGTAGAACCAAGTATAGGCGATACCCAAACCAAGATTTTCAAGACTTCGCTTCGAACACCCCCAAATATCTCGGGACTATGGTAGTTAGCAGCAAACAAAATAAAAACAATCGAAAGCCCTTTAAAAATGTCATCGACATTAGTGCCCTCAGATTTGAGCTCAGGTCAATATTCTAGGCTCCAGAGGTCATCAAATGTCAAAAAGGTGATTTTTTTGCAAAACTTTTTCTCGCAAATAACCTTTTACCTAACAAAGATAAAGAAATGGTTTTTACACCATCGTGTTTGTCTCGTCAAGGTACTTCCAATCATATTCATGGTGACCGGGTTAGGTCAACTGAGAAACTTGACCTTAGGTCAAGGTCAAGTGGTGACCCAAGTTGGTCATGTTGCATATTGGGAGACGTGTCTCGACGAGACCAACACATTGGTGCCATTTTCTCTTTTCTATCTTCATTATGTCGATAGTTATTGTCAAAACAGTGTTGGCGGTCACGAAATTGACCTGATCTTAGGTCACCGATATTAGAAATCCGAGACAAACAAATTGTTGGTATCTACGACCTTATGAAATCCTGCAAGATTGAAACCGATCGGCCAAGAACTGTGGCTGTGGTACTACTGCAAACGTTTTGGAGTTGAGGTCATCACGTGACCTGGTCTAATGACCTGAGATGACCCGAAATCAAGAATGTTACATTATGTGAGAAGTTTATTGTTGAACAGGTGTACAAAAAACGGCGGCGCTGCGCGCCGCAATTTTTACGCTATTCTCGAAAAACCGGAGGGAGGGTGGATTTCGCCCCCCCCCCCCCCTCCAGGGCGCGTGTTGATCAATATAACATTTTTCTTCCTTATTGTGAGGTCTGGCCTTGAACTAAGGGCCATTTATGGGGTCAGGTTGTGAAAATGGCTGCTATTATTGAATTATACGTGTAAAATAACCCATACAACGTGTGTCGCATGGTTTTCGTAGACCTGTGACCTTTTGTGACCTGACCTTGATCTTGATCTTTGCTAACATTTTTTTTTCTGACGTGGGAGATGCATTATACCTTTGAGAGCACTTTGTGCGATAATAGTCGCAATCTAAGGCTTTGGATGGAAAGTATAGACCAAAAACCCAAATACCTCAATTTTGGCATTTTACCTGACCGTGACCTAACATGTGACCTTATTTTAAGAAATTCGGGTATGCGTTATATTTGTATCATTGGGAGCTTTCGATCGCCGTCGTGTGCGTCTCGCTATGGTCATTGGTTCGGAAGATACGAGGGAGGGGGCACAATTTACTTCCCCCAGCGCCGTGCGTTCGGTTGGAGACCCCAGCGCCGCGTGTTCGGCTGGAGACCCCAGCGCCGCGCGTTCGGCTGGAGACCCCAGCGCCGTGCGTTCGGCTGGAGACCCCAGCGCCGCGTGTTCGGCTGGAGACCCCAGCGCCGCGCGTTCGGCTGGAGACCCCAGCGCCGCGCGTTCGGGGCTGGAGACCCTAGCGCCGCGCGTTCGGCTGGAGACCCCAGCGCCGCGCGTTCGGCTGGAGACCTCCAGCGCCGCGCGTTCGGCTGGAGACCCCAGCGCCGCGCGTTCGGCTGGAGACCCCAGCGCCGCTCGTTCGGCTGGAGACTCCAGCGCCGTGCGGGATAACAGTGGATTTATTTCCCTGCAGTTACAGCGGCGCCTTTGTATGTGTATCTTTCCAATGACTGTTCGGCGTCATATTTTGCGTCGTTTTCTATGGCATTTTGTTCATTAAACGCGTCTACTTTCATAGACCACCTTCGTAACTCGTAATGTCAAGTGTCAACCTTAAAGAGGGTGTGACAGTTATCGTTGCGTCCTTACAAAGGTCGACGAAAACCAGAATGACGTCATGGAACGTTAAGCGTATTTGGAGCTGCAAATCTGTGGTAGACGGTAGCTCACCATAATCCTTAACGCTGTCCTGCAGTTTTCCAGTGGTTGATTAGTTTTTAAATGACGTTAAGAGTTTAGTCGGAGCCGAAGCAGGAGTGCTGGTGAGAGTATTCTGCATGCAAGGAAGATGAATGCGTGTGGGAAGATAACCCAACCAACATTAATGCCCGTATTTTTAAAGCATCAACAGCGCAATCGTTTCACCAATCCTATCCTATTAGGTGCACTTTCACCAATCCTATCCTATTAGGTGCACTTTCACCAATCCTATCCTATTAGGTGCACTTTCACCAATCCTATTAGGTACTCTTTCACATTTTTAAAAGGTACAATACAATACGCTAGCATACAAAATTTGTTTGGTATTGCCGGTAGGTTTACTTTGTTATGGCATAGCCTTGTCAATGGAGCAGATGTATTAAAAGATCAAGCGATCGTTGAAGCGATCGTGCATTTAGGATGTCTGGCAGTCTAAAACTATCATAGAGTTCAGACCATTTAACGAATCATTTCTAGTTAACCATACACAAACAACACGACATATCTCTGTTGTGTTGCTCCCATGTTCTAGTCACCGGCGGCACCAGTATGCACATTGCAATGCGGCATGGAAATTGCACATAGTCCTCTCACAATCGCAGCATTTGTGTTGAACTGCGCTGCAACAAGCTACAGCGTAACCTCGTTATACAAGTTGATGAAATGCATCTGCCAGTAAATTCAACAGAGGCCCAATTATGCAGGAGTCGGTTACGGGTTTTGTTCTGGTTAGGGAGTTAGAACAGGTTTACGACATTTGACGGGGTGTCTCCATCTCTGTGAAATGTACTGTATAATTGCGTAATGTGACATACTAGCTAAGAAGGGGTGTATAGTTCTATTCTGCATTAGTAAATTACATAACCGTAATGCCTAGTGACTAGTGCGAGATGATATAATTGTGGAAGTAATTAACAAAAAATAGGACAAATAAATACTCGGGAAATTCGTTATAGAAAAGCAGAGTAAAATATTTGTTGTCAGGGTCGTCTAGCCTCTTCCGTAACTATTATAATGTTCTTGCAATACGAATGGTACGTGAATGCTGTGCAACGGGTACTACATTTTTTGACGTGCCCACCTGCGTACAATTGTCATTGCGATACAAAGTGGTGACGTGCTATTTTCTGGTGGCTTGATTGTGGACATGTTGCACTCCGGGACGCTCCACTACTAACGGGACGCTCCACTACTACACTCCGCGCTGCAGGGCTGGTCATGAAGCACCTGGACTGCACGCTAGCAGTCTCATTGACTGCGTAAGTCATGTCATGTCATGTCAGTTCCCCCTGCCCTGTAACCCCATAACGACACCAGGGGCGTAGCTTCTCCAGACAAGTTTGGGGGGGGGGGGCTGAGCTGGGAAAAATCGCTTAAAGTACCATCAAAATCCACAGAAATACAGGTTTCTCCCCGGATTTGACCCACTTTATCTTCAAGTTGGAGGCGGGATAAATCCAAGTGTGGGGGGGGGGCTGAAGCTCCCTCAACTGAATAGGAAACTACAACCCTGATCGACACCCATTGCTATGTAATCCGCACCGTTCCACTCTCCACACGCAACGCAAAGTTTGTCGGCTGATGGGATTCGAACCCGGCGCCTGCCAATCTGGACTGATCACGTGGCTATGCCCGCGGCCACTAAACCACGTCTCTGACCGGCGTCTCTGTGTTTCAGATACAGTTTCTCAGTACCTTCGTCGAGACAGAAACGGCAGGCTGACAGCGCAGGTCAGCTGTGTCCAACAGCAGGTGAGATCAACTGTCTCAGATAACTTTGACGGGTCTCCGAAAGCATTTGGTGCTCCCAGAAAGCTCTAACCGGTCTCAAAGCTTTAACCGGTGTCGGAGACCACTGGTCAGTCTGGGAAAATGCTGAACGGTCTCAGAGAACACTGGCTATTCTCATAGGACACTAGCCGTCTCAGAAACCTCTGGGTGGTCTCAGGGTCTACTCCATAGTCCATAGTCAGGAGTAAACCCTGTCATGTTTGTTACATTGTACTCTATTATTATATTTGTTAGGCAACTTCGATTTTTCAGTGGGATGTATTTTATAATTGTTTATAAACTTTTCGACATTGATTGCGGCTTCTTCGTTTGCTTTGGTATTTGTAAACTCTATTTGCAAGTTGTATTGTTAATTAATGATGAAAAAATAATTGAGGCAATAAACTTTCACATAAGCAAAGCAAAGCCTATGAGATGTATTATTATGTGAAGGCCGTATACAAGATACCAACAGTATAAATTCAATTCATATTCAAAACAGCACGCAAAGAAGCCATTAATACATGTATATGAACCTGGCGAGTGGAGACCGACCTTTCCACATATATTAATATATAGTTTGGTATGATCATTAACATGGCAATATGTATTACGAGCGAGCGCGAAGCTGTCGCTCGTCCTTCCGTGGTATATGGGAAAAATCTGATAATGAGGGACCCGGCCCGGCCCGGCCCGAGGCGACGCTTTTGAGAAGCTCATATCTCTGCAACCACACCTCCGATTGACAAGCGGGCTTCTTTGCTGAGAAGCCCCATCCAACCTACCCTGTTTGAGATCGGCGCTGACTCATGTGGGTGACTACCACTGCGCGTGGCGCGTGCCACGTGAGGAGTGTTGAAAAGTGATTTCTCGCAAAAACTCTGCAACGACTGAGCTGACTGTGTTCTAATTTGGCTTGTGGTTAGGGACATCTCAGCCGCCACTTTCCCACAAGTCAGGGGTGGGGTGCCTCTGCACGTGTGCACGTGCACACCCTATTATATATCTCAGGAACGGCTGAGCCGATTGTGTTTAAATTTGGTGAGTAGTTAGGGACCTCTCAGTCGCCGCTACATACATACATACATACATACATACATACATACATACATACATACATACATACATACATACATACATACATACATACATACATACATACATACATACATACATACATACATACATACATACATACATACATACATACATACATACATACATACATACATGCATGCATGCATGCATGCATGCATACATACATACATACATACATACATACATACATACATACATACATACATACATACATACATACATACATACATACCTACCTACCTACCTACCTACCTACCAACCTACCTACCTACTTACCTACCTACCTACCTACCTACCTACCTACCTACCTACCTACCTACCTACCTACCTACCTACCTACCTACCTACCTACCTACTTCCTACCTACCTACCTACCTACCTACCTACCTACCTACCTACCTACCTACCTACCTACCTACCTACCTACCTACCTACCTACCTACCTACCTACCTACCTACCTACCTACCTACTTACCTACCTACCTACCTACCTACCTACCTACCTACCTACCTACCTACCTACCTACCTACCTACCTACCTACCTACCTACCTACCTACCTACCTACCTACCTACCTACCTACCTACCTACCTACCTACCTACCTACCTACCTACCTACCTACCTACCTACCTACCTACCTACCTACCTACCTACCTACCTACCTACCTACCTACCTACCTACCTACCTACCTACCTACCTACCTACCTACCTACCTACCTACCTACCTACCTACCTACCTACCTACCTACCTACCTACTTACCTACCTACCTACCTACCTACCTACCTACCTACCTACCTACCTACCTACCTACCTACCTACCTACCTACCTACCTACCTACCTACCTACCTACCTACCTACCTACCTACCTACCTACCTACCTACCTACCTACCTACCTACCTACCTACCTACCTACCTACCTACCTACCTACCTACCTACCTACCTACCTACCTACCTACCTACCTACCTACCTACCTACCTACCTACCTACCTACCTACCTACCTACCTACCTACCTACCTACCTACATACATACATACATACATATATATACATATATACATATATATATAGATATAGATATAGATATAGATATGGATATGGATATGGATATGGATATGGATATGGATATGGATATGGATATGGATATGGATATGGATATGGATATGGATATGGATATGGATATGGATACGGATACGGATACGGATACGGATACGGATACAGATACAGATACAGATACAGATACAGATACAGATGCAGATACAGATACAGATACAGATACAGATACAGATACAGATACAGATACAGCTACAGCTACAGCTACAGATACAAATATATAGATATATAGATATATAGATATATAGA
>JAXIVJ010013424.1:5000-37237 GCA_036785665.1 Chirona hameri | reverse complement strand
TATATAAATGGTGCCCGGATCAGCGTTCTACGTCTAACGATTTCCGAGCACCAATTTAAATCCTGAATATGCCAATTTTATCATGAAAGTGGTCACAACTTTGCACGTGACACACGCATCGCTCTGGACGACATCTTATACGCCAGCCCAATTGATTATCTATCACATAGTGTTGCTCGCATACCGCTGCGACTCTCGGTTGTTGAGCAAGCGGCCGGGGAACCGCGCGGGATTTGCCCGTTTTTCGAGATTTCAGAATGTCGCGTTTCCCATGTTAAACGAATGGCGCACGCGCGCACGTGCTGACGCCGCACCGTCGGTCGGATCGACACCAACACTTGATACGACCTGTTGAATCACGGGACCGAAAAGTCCTGCAAAAAAAACACCATCATAGCTCATCAGATGGCTGCAAAGGCACCGATTTCAGGCGTCACTCCGGCGACGGCGGCGGCGGCGGCGGCGGCGGCGGGCGGGACATCTTTTAGGATTTATAATATAGACTAGAGGGCCTGTATTGCGCGATGCGCAATATATATATATAGCCAGCTATTTAAATATGCTAGCCGTTTCCTGTATCCCGTATTCCGTATCCAGTATTCCGCATTAATTATTCCGTATTCCGTATTCCGTATCTCGTTTTCCGTATTCCGTATTCCGTATCTCGTATTCCGTATACCGTATTCCGTATTCCGTATTCGGTATTCGGTATTCCGTATTCCGTATCCTGTTCCCGTATCCCGTTCCGTTCCCGTTCCCGTATCCCGTATCCCGTATCCCGTATCCCGTATCCCGTATCCCGTATCCCGTTCCCGTATCCGTATCCCGTATCCCGTTCCCGTATCCCGTTCCCATATCCCGTTCCCGTATCCCGTTCCCGTATCCCGTTCCCGTATCCCGTATCCCGTTCCCGTATCCCGTATCCCGTTCCTGTATCCCGTTCCCGTTTCCGTATCCCGTTCTCGTATCCGTTTTAGTATCCTGTTTCCGTATCCCGTTCTCGTATCTCTTTCCCGTTGCCGTATCCCGGTTCCCCGTTCCTATATCCCGTTTCCGTATCCGTTTTAGTATCCTGTTTCCGTATCCCGTTCCCGTATCCTGTTACCGTATCCCGTTCCCGTATCCCGTTCCCGTATCCCGTTCCCGTATCCCGTTCGCGTATCCCAATCCCGTATCCCGATCCCGTATCCCGTTGCCGTATCCCGTTGCCGTATCCCGTTGCCGTATCCCGTTGCCGTATCCCGTTGCCGTATCCCGTTGCCGTATCCCGTTGCCGTATCCCGTCCCCGTACCCGTACCCCGTTCCCGTACCCGGTTCCCGTACCCCGGTTCCCGTACCCCGTTCCCGTACCCCGTCCCCGTACCCCGTTCCCCGTTCCCGTACCCCGTTCCCGTACCCCGTTCCCGTACCCCGTTCCCGTACCCCGTTCCCGTACCCCGTTCCCGTACCCCGTTCTCGTACCCCGTTCCCGTACCCCGTTCCCGTACCCCGTTCCCGTACCCCGTTCCCGTACCCCGTTCCCGTACCCCGTTCCCGTACCCCGTTCCCGTACCCCGTTCCCGTATCCTGTTCCTGTATCCCGTTCCCGTGTCCCGTTCCCGTATCCTGTTCCCGTATCACGTTCCCGTATCACGTTCCCGTATCAGTTCCCTATCCCGTTCCGTATCCCGTATCCCGTATCCCGTATCCGTTCCCGTATCCCGTTCCCGTATCCCGTTCCCGTATCCCTTTCCCGTATGCCGTCCCCGTATCCCGTTACCGTATCCGTTCCCGTATCCCGTTCTCGTATCCCGTTCCGTATCCGTTCCCGTATCCCGTTTCCGTATCCCGTTTCCGTATCCTGTATCCGTATCCCGTTTCCCGTATCCGTTCCCCGTATCCCGTTCTCATATCCCGTTCCCGTATCCCGTTCCCGTATCCCGTTCCCGTATCCCGCAGCCGTATCTAATTCCCCGTATCTCGTACACCGCTCCGATATCTTCTTACCATATTCCCGTAACTCATTCCCATATCTCGTTCCCGTATCCCGTGTCCGTATCCCGTGTCCGTATCCGATCCCGCATCCGTTCCCGTATCCCGTTCCCGTATCCCGTTCCCGTATCCCGTTCCCGTATCCCGTTCCCGTATCCCGTTCCCGTATCCCGTTCCCATATCCCGTTCCCGTATCCCGTTCCCGTATCCTGTTCCCGTATCCCGTTCCCGTATCCCGTTCCCGTATCCCGTTCCCGTATCTCGTTCCCGTACTCCGTTCCCGTATCCCGTTCCCGTATCCCGTTCCCGTATCCCGTTCCCGTATCCCGTATCCCGTTCCCATATCCCGTTCCCGTATCCCGTTCCCGTATCCCGTTCCCGTATCCCGTTCCCGTATCCCGTTCCCGTATCCCGTTCCCGTATCCCGTTCCCGTATCCCGTTCCCGTATCACGTTCCTTTCCGTATCCCGTTTCCATATCCCATTACCGTATCCCGTTCCCGTATCCCGTTCCCGTATCCCGTTCCGTAGCCCGTTCCCGTATCCCGCTGCCGTATCTCATTCTCCGTATCTAGTACACCGTTCCGATATTTTCTTACCATATATCTTACCATACCATAGCACGCGCATCGCTTCCCGTATCTCATTCCCGTGTCTCGTTCCAACATCCCTTTCCGTACCCAGTTTCCGTATCTTGTTGCCGTATTTCGTTCCCATATATTCTTACCGTATTTCGTTCCCGTGACGCAGTCTCTGCCAAAACATTTTAGCGATTTACATGCCTGAAATATGTCAACCGGCTTCGACAAAATCTCCCCAGGAGGGAGGTGCGACGTCAGCTAGTCATGCGCTCATTGATGCATTTGACTGCGGCACTGTCAGTCTTGGGCAAACTTAAGCGATGCTATTTTATTCGACGAAATTATTTCGCAATGTTATCGTCGGTAATCGTGTACGTTTGACTTCAGCATAAGTTAGCTATCAGCGATTTACATAATATTTTGGGTGGATATAGGTCAGCAAGAACGGCGATATCCGTCTGTGTAAATTTGCTGGTCAAGTTTGTTTTGGGTGTTACGGCGGTGTGAAGGATTAATTGTCCAAAAAATATTGCATTTCAACTTCAACGCCAAAATATTAGTCACACAGCTTTGAGTAACACATATAATTTGAAGACGGTACCTGCGCCTGCGAAATGGTGCCCGGATCAGCGTTCTACGTCGAACGGTTTCCGAGCACCAATTAAAATCCTGAATATGCCAATTTTATCATGAAAGTGGTCACAACTTTTCACGTGGCACGCGCATCGCTCTGGACGACATCTTATACGCCAGGCAATCGATTATCTATCACATAGTGTTGCTCGCATACCGCTGCAACTCTCGGCTGCCGGGCCAGCGGCCGGGGAACCGCGTGGGACTTGCCCGTTTTTCGCGATTTCAGAATTTCGCGTTTCCCATGTTAAACGAATTGCGCACGCGCGCACGCGCCGACGCCTTACCGTCAGTCTTATTAAGCTCAAAAATGTAATACGACCTGTTGAATCAAGGGACCCAAAATTTCTGAAAAAAATCACTCTCATAACTCATCAGACGGCTGCACTGGAACCGATTTAGTGCGTCAATCCGGCGGCGGCGGCGGGTCATCTTTTATGATTTACTAAAGGGCCTGTATTGCACGATGCGTAATTTATATAGCCAGCTAATTTATATATGCTAGCCGTATCACGTATCCCGTATCACGTTCCTGTGTCTCGTTTCCGTATCCCGTTCCCGTATCCCGTTCCCGTATCCCGTTCCCATATCCCGTTCCCATATCCCGTTCCTGTATCCCGTTCCTGTATCCGTTCCTGTATCCCGTTCCTGTATCCCGTTCCTGTATCCCGTTCCTGTATCCCGTTCCCGTATCCCGTTGCCGCATCCCGTTCCCGTATCCCGTTCCCGTATCACGTTCCCGTATCACGTTCTCGTATCACGTTCCCGTATCCGTTCCCGCTCCAGTTTCCGTATCCCGTTTCCGTATCCCGTTTCCGTATCCCGTTTCCGTATCCCGTTTCCGTATCCTGTTTCCGTATCCCATTTCCGTATCCCGTTTCCGTATCCCGTTTCGGTATCCCGTTTCCGTATCCCGTTTCCGTATCCCGTTGCCGTGTCCTGTTCCCGTATCCCGTTCTCGCATCCCGTTCCCGTATCCCGTATCCGTATCCCGTATCCCGTATCCCGTATCCCGTATCCCGTTCCCGTATCCCGCTCCCGTATATCATGCCCGTATCTCGTACACCGTTCCGATATATCCTTACCATATCTAGTTCCCGTATCTCATTCCCGTATCCTGTTCCCGTATCTAGTTCCAGCATCCCTTTCTCGTACCCAGTTTCCGTATTTCGTTTCCATATCTTCTTACCGTATCTCGTTGCCGTATCGCAGTCTCTGCCAAAACATTATGGCGGTTTAAATGCCTGAAATATGTCAACCGGCTTCAACAAAATCTCCTCGCGAGGGAGGTGCGACGTCAGCTAGTCATGCGCTCATGCATGAATTTGACTGAAGCAGTGTCAGTCTTGGGCAAAATGAAGCGATCGTAGTGGCCCGATTTGCGTAACGAGCGATTTTGCTGTTCTGGCAACGATCGAGCTCCCATAGGAAAAAGGAAGCATTTCAGCCTTTTTCGTCGTTTTGGATATGTTAGTGGCAATCCACAATTCCAGAGCACGCATAATGTATAGCTCAAAGTTTGCTGCATCCGATGCAATCAGTTTCATGTATGTGCTTCATAAAATTCATGCGGTACTTTAGGCCTAAAGGCAAGCATGCTGCACCTTTTTAGCATTGGGATCGCAGGTCAAAAGCCGGGATTTCGTGTTTCGAGGTGCGCGCGCCACAGCGGAAGTATTGCAATGGTATTTCCAGAACACCGGTATGTTGTGCGCCTGATACGATACTTTCAAAGAAACTACGGATCGAGGTTCTCTTTCAATAAATTGATGCGGTACTTAAGCGTTTTTTTGTTGTTGCACATTTCCTATTTTTTTCCATTGGAGCGTGGGTTCGAATTCAGGCCAAGGATGTTTTCCCCGATATTTTGTTTAAACCCTTTTTAACGGTGTGTGGTAGGATTACATAATATACACGCATTATAAATGACTCATGATTATATGCTAGCGGAATATTAGGTACTCGCCAGTGCTCGCGGATCTTGGTATGCTAGTAGACCTACCTACCACGAGCAACGTGCCGGACGCTACGTTATTGCGGGCGGGGGCTATCGCCGGCCGCCGCGGCGGCGCCAGCTACGCAAGCCAACGAGCCGGACGTTACGTTATTGCGGGCGGGAGCTTTCGCCGACCGCCGGCCGTCGCCCGACTCGCTCATAGCGTCGGTAATCGTTTACGTTTGACTTTAGCATAAGTTACCTATGAGCGATTAGCAGAATATTTAGGGTGGACATAGGTCAGCAAGAACGGCGCTATCCGTCTGTGTAAATTTGCCGGTCAAGTTTGTCCTCATGGGGTTTGTCCTCATATCAAAGCGTTCAAAGTTGTAGCATTCAATGCTTGTCCCATCCAAAACCGCAGCCAACAACGCTTGCGATATCCAAAATTCGCCCGAGACACCTTCATCTTCATCAGCCAAACTTGCCGCATCCAAAATGGTACTCGCCGCATCCAAAACGTAACATACAGCCACATCCAAAGCCGTGGCAGTCAAGCTTGCGACATACAAAACTGTCTGGCGCGACCATATTTTGAACTACTAGTTGCAGTGAAACCCGCTAGATGGAGGGAGTAGCGGGGTGATGACGTAGTCACTCTTACACGCAAGTCTGCTACAGTGGAATATGTTTATGCGAATGGACATCTGACACCACACTGGACCCGGCGTCGGCTCGCATCGGCCGGCAGCTGTCGGGCGGGGAGGATGGTGAGCGGTGCAGACCGGCGGAGTGGGGAGCGTCACATCGAGACCGCGGGAAAGCTAATGGTAAAGCTAAAGCTACGAGGAGGATGGGCGTTAGCAGCCACGTTTCGATATGCGATTACCGGCCCATTCCGGTAAACCTCATGGTACTAACTTATGGTACTACTGCTACTACTACCATAGTCTGCGACGGATTTAATTAACGCATTTCTGATTATATAATTAATTATTAATTGTGATCATTTATTATTTAAAATTTGACATATAAATAATGGAATAGTAATACATAAATATAATAGTTAACCGATTAAGTACCAAGCTGTGTTCTAGATGGGCCGCATCAACAGTTTTCTGGTCACATCAGTGGAGAGACATGTCCTAACACACTTTCGAAAACTTCCTCCCCCATAACTTCAGGCGTTCTCGAAATATAGAGGCACCGCCTCTAAACGGGACGGTCCCGTTTTGACCAGGTGGTCCGAGAGTGACTAGTAGTAGTCAGGCTCCGCTCCGCCAGCCGTTCACGGGGTCGCGCGCCTATTGCCGTAAGCCCGGTAACCTGACCCCTGTTTCTCTCCCCTCTACTGCGCTCACACGCTGCTTTCTTCATTAGTGACTTACTTGTCTGTCACAGACATGACTCGGGGCACGTGGAAAGCGACCGTGGGGACAATAGTTAATATATCTGTTTAGGCAGTGAGGCAGTTCATGTTCCTATACTACCAATGAAATAACACACATTTAATGCACCGAAGCTTAGTAGTACTAGTGACCAGGCGCCACTCCGTTAGCCGTCGCCCCCCCCCCCCCCCCCCCGCTCGCGCGCCTATTGTCGTGTGCCCGGTAACCTGATCCCTGTTCTTCTCCCCTCTACTGCGCTCCCACGCAGCTTTCTTCATTAGTGATAACTGACGTGACAGACATGACTCGGGGCACGTGGAAAGCAACCGTGCAGGGGACAATTAAGAGATCTGTTTAGGCAGTGGAGCAGTTCATGTTCCTATACTGGATCCTATTCCGATCCGACTCCGCCACTCCCCCTTTCTGCTCATCTGCTTCCCACTCCACGTACCATGGCGTTGAACCATGGCCGGACCATCGCAACTGATCCATGTTCCGTCCGCTCACGAGGCTAACAAGGAGACCATAAAGGGAATGTTTCACCTTTCTGAAAGTTATCAAATATACGCTGGTTGTAGTAGAAAATATGAAGTAAGTGCTGCTGAAAACGATGTTGATATTTTTCACTCGAAAGGTCACTTAACTTTATACAAATTAAGTTTTTATATTTGGGCGAATGACGTCATTATTGAGTTATAGACCGCCGCTGATTGGCTGACAGTGGGATTGGCTGAAAAAGTGACTGTCAGCCAATCAGCGGCTGCGCCAGCCTGGGGTCATTTTGCAAATGGTAAATTAAATTGCTTAAAAACGGTTAAGTTTTTGGGGAAATGGCCTTAGTAGTTTATACTTTTTAATAACGGCCCAAGATAATGGCTATCTCAGTTTAAAACTAATACAAAGGTGAAATATTCCTTTTAAGCGAGGGCTATTCCGACAGGCTGTATTGGGATTCAATGCACATGTGGAAAGATTCCAAGCTGCTGATCCGTTCCACGAACGTTTGCCAGCTTCAGTCAAGTGTGTACAAATATGTAAGAGACAATCCCGTCTGATGTTGTTACTGGTTGTGATGTGATTTTAGTATTTCAGTGTTGTATATTTTCTTGTGTATTTGGTTTGTCTTGTTTCCAGGGGCATAGCTTCTCCAGACAAGTAGGCTGAGCTGGGAAAAAAAATAACACCCGGGATATTAGCTTCAATAAATCAACAAAATAGGTTGTTCGATAAGAGTTGGAGAACGCTTAGCAACTTCTTCATTGTAAAAAAAGTTGTACAAAATGATAATTTGAGCTAATAATATATTATTTTAATCAAAAGAAAAGCCGAACAATTCTAACGCGTTGCGATTAACAAATCAACATTAGAGAATGATCATCATCATCAACATCATTCTCTGATGTTGATTTGTTAAGCGAAACGCGTTAGAATTGTTCGGCTTTTCTTTTGATTAAAATAATATATTATTAGCTCAAATTATCATTTTGTACAACTTTTTTACAAAATAGGTTGTTCATTGAAAAAAGCAAGCATCCTACGTTCGATAACATTCGAAGATATAACAAATACAGGAATGTATTATGCACGTTGATCAGAGAATCAAAAAGCTCTTACATTAGCAATGAACTAAAAGACGGCAATGTCAAGAAAACTTGGCAAATCCTTAATGCGGTCACTAAATGAATCACCCATGTTAATACGTTTCCGAAAACATTTAAAACTGATGATGGTTGTCATGTAGAGGATCCTCAACATATCTCAGAACACTTAAACACATATTTCTCTCAAATTGGAATACACCTAACGAAAAAATACCCCCTCTAATAGACCCATTGAATTACATACCTGATGCTCCAGGTAACTCCCTGAACACCCTCTTCCCCACAACTGTAGAGGAACTCTTTTCACTTATAAGCAATATGAAGAATGTCGCTGGCGGTCACGACGGCATAAATACTAAGTTATTCAAAGCAACATTTTCTGCAATAATCAATGACTTAGTTCATTTTATGAATCTCTGTTTGGATCACATCACGTTTCCCTCATTATTAAAAAAGGCAGTCATTAAACCAATTTACAAAACTGGTGATACACAGAGATTTACAAACTGCAGACCGATTAGTTTGCTCCCAGTTATTTCAAAGGTTCTTGAAAAACTGAAACATAACCGTATTAGTGAATTCCTTAATTTCAACAATATAATAAATGACAATCAGTTTAGTTTTCGGAAAAGTATGAGTAGCTATATGCCATTACTAATACTACAAGACAAAATCACCAAAGCTTTTGAAACCGGTCATGTGGTTTCTGGTCTCTATCTATATTTACTTAACCCGCGCCGTGCCGGTGCTCGGCAAAAACTTCGCCGTGCCGGGGGGGGGGGGTGTTTAGACACCCCCCTCCAACTCGAAAACTAAAAGGGCTAGAAAGACGCAGAAAAGCGTGTTCGAAAGCTCTCGAGAAACACATTCGAAAGTACTAAAGGCATTTTTTCCCTTAAGCCAATATTGAGGTCACCAGAGGTCATCAAAGGTCAAATTTTCCTGTTTTTAGGACATTGCTCCAGAAATTCCCATATATCTCAGAAACGATGATAGTTAGAAAGAAACGGAAAAAAGCAAACGCCAGCCAGTGAAATTTTTAATCGCCGAGGTGTCCTCAGATTTGAACTCAGGTCAATATTTGAGGCTCCAGAGGTCAAAAAGAAAAAAATGCAGTTGTTTTGCTAAATCGTTTTTTTGCTATTAACTTTTTACTTAATAAAGATAACGGAAAACTCTTTACGCCATTGTGTTTATCTTGTCAAGGCGCTTTGAATGATATATATGATGACCTTGTTAAGTTAACTTAACAATTTGACCTAAGGTCAAGGTCATGTGGTGACCCAAATAGGTCATGTTGCATATAGGAAGATGTACCTCGACGAGACAAACACATTGGTGTCGGTTTCACTTCTCTATCGTCATTATGTCGAGAGTTATTGACATACAACTGTTGGTGACCTCGGATGACCCTGTAGGGGTCAGTGAACAAAAATAGCACCTAGGTCATCAAGAATGGCCTATAATAACATGATCCAGAAGGAATTAGACTGATACCTTGTGTATATTTGGAATAGGAAACATTTGAATATTTCCCCATTGACTTATAATGGGGAGGTCACGAAATTGACCCGACCTTAGGTCGCTAATATACAAAATTCAAGATAAACAAATTGTAGATACATATGACCTTATAAAATCTTGTAAGTATAAAACCGATCATCTAAAAACTGTGACTGTGGTACGACCACAAGTTTTTTTGGAGGTGGGGTCACGTGACCTGGTCTGGTGACCTGACCTGAGATGACCCGATGTATTTTTTTAAAAAATAATGTGCGCAATTGATTCCCGAACAGCTGTGTCAAAAAACGGCGGCGCTGCGCGCCGCCGTTTTTTCGCTATCCTCGAAAAACCTGAGGGGGGGTGTCTAAACACCCCCGACACGGCGCGGGTTAACCCGTGCGGCGCTGGGGTCTCCATCCGAACGTCCGTTGCTGGGGAGGTAAATTTTACCCACTCCCCTTCGTATCTTCCGAACCAATAACCGCAGCGAGACGCGCAAGGCGGCAATCGAAATCTCTGAGTGATAAAAATTTAACGCATACCCTAAATTATTAACATAAGGTCACATGTCAGGTCACGGTCCGGTCAAGTGTCAAAATTTAAGTATTTGGGTTTTTAGGCTATACTTTCCATCCAAAGCCTTATATTGCAACTATTATCTCACAAAGTGCTCCCAAATGTATACTGCATCTCCCGCATAAGTACAAGTGAAATTGTAAGAAAAGGTCAAGGTCAGGTCACAAAAGGTCACAAGTCTACGAAAGCCATGCGCCACATGTTGTATGGGTTATTTTACGCGTATAATTCGATAGAAGCAGCCATTTGCACAGCCTGACACCATATAATGGCCCTCAGGTCAAGGTCAGGTCACAATAAGGTCAAAATTCGAAATTGATTCATCTAAATACACATTGCATGTTTCTAGACTAGTTTTCTCTTAGAAATGCAGTGGTGGCATTTGTTTGTCTGTATCTGGTCAGTAAAAGCAACAAAAATGCAATTAAAAAAATGGCGCCATGAGTTACTTAAACTTAGAGAGCCACAAGTCAGTCAAAAATAAAGATATTGCTTTGAAATTTGGTTTGAGCATCGTTCATACTCGGTTCTCTAATATATATTCCGTTATTTTTTTAAATCTTCAAACAAAAAAAAATGTGGAAATTCTTCCCAAAACAAAATATCTTTTTGGCATTTTTGGGGGTCAAAAATCCAAAATTTTGCAAATCTGAGATAGCCATTTTAAAGACAATGTTACTTCCTTTCTTTTGACGTCTTTTATTCGCGATTTGCATTAGCACGCTATTTTCTACGATTTTTCAAACATTTAACGTTTTTTCACCAAAAATGACATGAAATGACGTCATTAAAACGTCATTAGTGCTGTTCACAACGACCACTAAAATCCTTAGCCACCTAGGTGGCTAAGGATTTGTCGCTTAGCCATCTTTAGTAGGAACGGATTTGGTTCAAACCAATAATTTTTTAGTTCCTACTAAATTATGAAAAGATGCTGCCCTGGTTAGCCAATTTGTTTTGGGATAATCAATATTACCACCTTTTGCTTTCTTTAAAATTATTTCACAAATAATGCAGGACGAATAATGGGAATTCATTGTTGTTCTGAATATTTTATCATACATACTAAAATATGTACCATTTATTAACCCAAATATACCAAATTTCGTCTGCTGATTTTAGAGGCGCGAAATTTAAATGTTATGAGCAGGGAAAGACTGCTATAGGGCCTTGGGAATACTCACCATTTTCTGGCGAATGGCGATCCTGCCTGTGTTCAAGTTCTGTTGTTGACAACGCGTTGAGAGTAAGGATTTCAAATATGACTCCCTTCTTTCTCTGGGATTATTCATGTCAGGGATGTAGTTCAAGGGCGGATTCAGGATATTTTAGGAGGGGTGGCCGCAGGCCAATTTAGGGGCGCCTTCCAAAGAACGCCCTGTCACTGACCTAAAGGGCGCCGTCACTGGCCGAAAGGGCGCCGTCAATAGCCGAAAGGGTGCCGTCAATGGCCGAAAGGGCGCAGTCACTGGCCGGAAGGGCGCCGTCAATGGCCGAAAGGGCGCCATCAATGGCCGTAAGGGCGCCGTCACTGGCCGGAAGGGCGCCTCGGGTCAAAAGGACCAGGTCATGACCTGTATGACCTGATACTCGGTAAGTTACTTTCAACAGGGCGTCCAAGCGGTCCATAGGGACGCTGCGTGCTCACGGGCTGACAGACAGCCCGTGGGGCGCCCTTCTGGCGGGGGGGGGGGGGGCGACCGCTGCGGCCACCCCCTGGATCCGCCCCTGATGTAGTTTCATATTCAGTTGGAGGGGATTCAGCACTCCCCCCCCCCCCCCTCCCCAACTCAGGTTTGATTGAGCCCTCCAACTTTGACAAGGATGTGGATCAAATGGAGAGAGCCTTGGGATGTGTCATTAAGGATTTGGTTGTACCTTGAGCATTTTTCATTCTGCACAGCCCCATCAACGTGTTTGGAGAAGCTATGCCTCTCCTTCATGCATAAGGGTGGGGTAGGGACAGGAGCGCAACCACGTCCAAAAAAGTGGTACGGACACATTGGCGTTTGGGGGGGGAGCATCGTCCAGGGGGCGCCACCGCTCAAGGAAGGCGCCATCGTCAAAAAACGCAATATCACAAATGTGTCATTTTTTAGATGTAGGTAGGTGTATGTATGTACAGTCGGTTCGGTCTCATAATGATCTTCCCTTACCATGTTTCTAAAACTCATCTAATTTCACTTCTGTGTACATGAAGGACTGATTTAGCCGTCACTGGTCGAAGGGCGACGTCACTGGCCGGAGGGGCGTCTTCACTGGCCGGAGGAGCGCCGTCACTGGTCGGAGGAGCGCAGTCACTGGCCGGAGGGGCGCCGTCCCTGACCGGAGGGGGCGCCGTCACTAGCCGGAGGGGCGCAGTCACTGGTCGGAGGGGCGCCGTCACTGGCCGGAGGGGCGCCTTTACTGGCCGGAGGGGCGGCTTTACTGGCCGGAGGGGCGCCGTCACTGACAGGAGGGGGCGCCGTCAGTAGCCGGAGGGGCGCCGTCACTGGCCGGAGGGGCGCCGCCACTGACCGGAGGGGCGCCGTCACTAGCCGGAGGGGCGCCATCATTGGCCGGAGGGGCGCCGTCACGAGCCGGAGGGGCGCCGTCACGAGCCGGAGGGGCGCCGTCACTGATCGGAGGGGCGCCAGCTTTACATGGGCGCCTCGGATCCAAAGAACCAGGTCATGCCCTGAATGACCGTATACTCTGTACGCCACTGGTGCCTCATGTCCTGTTGACAGCGCCAATTACAAAAAAAAAACATCTGTACGGGGGGGGGGGGCGCCTTCGGCGCCCGTCAAAAACGGTACGGACATTCCGTACTGTCCGTATAGGTGGTTGCGCCCCTGGGTAGGAAGGTAGGTATGTAGCCCTACCCTACCCTGACCCTATCTCTGAACATTTGTGCTTGTAATGCCGCAATTTATATTAATTTGATGGATGGTTTTCAGCACTGTTTTGAGACATGCCATTCTAGAATAAGCTGCCCTTACTCCGAACATGTCCTCTGAACAGACACCATATTTGCATTTGCTTATATATATATATTTATATATATATATATATATATATATATATATATATATATATATATATATATATATATATATATATATATATATATATATATATATATATATATATATATATATATATATATATATATATATATATATATACATATGACAACAGTGTCGATATATACATACATATGACAACAGTGTCCGAACACGAACATGACAACTTCATTGAAAAAAGTACTGAAGAGAAGATCATGACAACAGGTCACAAACATACAATGATGTCTTAGCAAACAGACACTTACAACATATCACATTTGAACTTATGATTGAAACACAAACACCATCACACTTGTATATAAAGGAAAGTTAAATTCATGACAGTGCCATTTTACAATTCCTCTTTTTCTTATGACAACATACCAAAGAAACATGTTGAAGAACTTGAAGACGGTGCTCTTAGCAACACCAAACAAACATGAAACAAGCGACACCAAACTTCTGAATTATAGTCCTCATCTCTGTCGTGGATGCCATAACCCACTATGCAATGGGGACACACTTCCTAAGTGGGACGGAATCAGCAATGCTTGTTGGGTCTGGAGAGTGGAGTCAAGTCTGGTGCCACCAGGTTGGATGTCCATAAAGATGTGAAGTAAGCACAATCTTTCTCACTCCTGCCATACGCCTTCTCTTCTTTTTTTCTGATGCCACGTTCACTGTTTTTCAAGATAAGAATAGCACCTCGACTTTAAGGCAAAGGGCTAAAAAGATGAATGCCCAAACAGTCTTCTCACAGTCATCCATTTCAATCTGGGAAACAGATATGCTGAATTAGTTCAAACATACAGATATGCTGCATCATAGATAACATGAAATACTTTGATTGGACACTGAATAATCGGCCTCAAATTTAACCACAGCAGTGAATGACGGTGCTGGACTCGCATTTGCACAAGCTGAAACAAAAAAGTGTATCAGCTTAATAGCTCCATTTTACATTTTAGAACTGAAATTGGAGGCCAATTATTGAGTGTCCAATCCAGGTACTTCATGTTATCTATGGCTGCGTTAATTGATAAGGGCTCACTGCCCTAATTCTGAAGTCCTATCAGCAAAAAATATTCCAGTAAATTTGAATAGCCTTTAATCTGCATGGACATACAAGACACACAAAAAAAAACAAGACTAAGGCAGGCAATTGATGCCAGTAAATTTGAATAGCCTTTAATCTGCATAGAAATAAAACAAGAAACATGAGAGAAAAAAAAACACATGGAGGCGATTTATATTTGATGCCAGTAAAATTGAATACCTAACCTTTTCTTAACGTGATTCATAACAGTACAACTCCTTTCTGAATTATAGGCTTTCATAAGTTTTACTAAGTAACTTCAAATAAAATTGGAAATACCTTCACTTTCAATCATCCAGCAGAAATTATCTATCACCGTTATGTATGTAAACACTGGTAAACAGTATACGGCACAATACAACCGAAATACGACATACGCGGCGCAGTTTATCACAATTTTCTGACCAAGGACGTGTGATTTAATGAGGAAAATTGCAAGTTTGAAGCAGAAAAGTGCGAAGTGAGTTAAACAAAGACCAGAATCGGTATTCCGGATTGCAACTCAATTTCAAACCATTCGCCACCATTAGCCACCTAGGTGGCTAAACAGCCATTAGCCACGTTCGACGATGGAGGCTAAGCTGGCAACACCAAGATGCCAGATCGGGCGGCAGGAGCGAGTGTAACAGGGGGTAGGTACTACTGTTGACGAAGTGTGTGATTATGGGTGATTTGACGTGAAAGGTCCAGTTTGGGTGTTGAATTATGCAGGAATTGTTGATAACTGTATTTGAAACACCAGAAATATTCTGTTTTGTGGCAAAGCAACATGCAGTAGCACCACAAATTGGGGATGCTGGGATCGTCCCTGTTAGCCACCTAGGTGGCTAAGGAATCAGTTGTCGCAAGTTGTCGTTGTGAACAGTGAACAGCATCTCCCAAAAAAAAATCACAAATAAAAAAATAAATAACAGAAGATGTAGAATTGATGCACCATAATGTACCGGAAGTTTCACTTTGATATTTGTCATAGTTTTCAAGGTATTGAGAAAATTTGGGAGGGGGGGGGGGTAAAATTATAAACTTCGTATTAAAAAGTTCGTAACGGATAAAGTGTGTATGCTCGTTCCTATGCTGGTATGGTTCGTATGCTGAAGTTCGTAAAGAAAAAAGTTCGTAAGCAAAGGTTCGTATGCAAAGGTTCGTATCGGAAATAGGTTCCGAACCTTTGCTTACGGACTTTTTCCGTTACGAACCTTCTGTTTACGAACTTGTGTCCGGTTACTGTTACCCTTCCAAACGGAGAGATAGAGAGACGCCGTAAACAGTGACGACTTTTTGAATACGAACTGTATCCGATACGAACCTATTGTCCTTATGACGGGCAACACGTTACTGTTTACGGTGTCTCTCTATCTCTCCGTTCGGAAGGGTAACGGTAACCGGACAAAAGTTCGTAAACATAAGGTTCGTAACGGAAAAAGTTCGTAAACAAAGGTTCGGAACCTTATCCGATACGAACCTTTGCTTACGAACTTTTTCCATTACGAACTTTTTCGTTTACGAACTTCAGCATACGAACCTTTCGCATACGAACTATATCCGTTACGAACTTTTTTAATACGAACTTTATCCGATACGAACCTTTTCCATTACGAACTTTAGCCGTTACGAACTTTATCCCATACGAACCTTATCCGATACGAACTTTTTCCATTACGAACTTTTTTCTTTACGAACTTCAGCATACGAACCTTTTGCATACGAACTTTATCCGTTACGAACTTTTTTAATAAGAACTTTATCCGATACGAACTTTTTCCATTACGAACTTTAGCCGTTACGAACCTTATCCGATACGAAGCTTTGCATACGAACCTTTTCTTACGAACCTTTTCCGTTACGAACCTTATGCTTACGAACTTCGGTCCGGGAAGCGAGAGGTTCTGCGGAAAAGTTTGCTAGGTTAGCGTCTTATAATGAATAACTAAAAACATGACCTTTTCCTCGAAAATGTGAAAATCCAATGTTATCAAAATGTTATTATTATGTTGTAATATTTCGGCCACAGGCCTATAAAGGCCTATGGCCGAAATATTACAACATAATAATAACATTTTGATAACATTGGATTTTCACATTTTCGAGGAAAAGGTCATGTTTTTTTAGTTTATTAATTATATCAAGTATGTTCCTCGCACAAGCACTAAACTCTATGAAGGTTAGCGTCTTCATAGGAGAAACAGTCTATTATTTATAGAAAGGAGCTAGAACATTACCAATATATTGATTCAGTTGGACTAACAACGGAATGGGTGCCGAGCAGGATTGCGTCTCCACGCTGTTGGAAAATATATTTTTTGTTTCATAGCGACTGAGAAAAAAGTTTAAGCAGTCGTAAATACATAGCAATTTCGTTTTATAGATCAATGTATTGTAATGTACAACTGAGTCAATAATCGGTACCATGCATTGCATATGAAGGGTCCGGCATTGTCCTAGCATTGGTAAATTTGGGTTGAAAACGACACACTATGGATACTATTTTTCCACCCTTTTTCCCAAGTTTTCCTCTTAATTTTTCACTCCTTATTCTAAAATGTATTGGATAATTTTAACTCCATACTGATTTATGGATGTAATGATAGGACAAGACAGGGTACTGGGCCAGAGTCCGGTATCCCCGGTACAGGTCAGAATTAGCATAGGCATTAACAAATGCTAGTGAGCGGGTAATTGGGCTGAATACAATAGTTTTTGGTTGAATTTTACGCTCTTTATGCTTATTTTTAGCCATAATTTTCCACTCTTTATGCTTATTTTGTGCCATAATTTGCCACTCCGCACCCAAGCACCAAAGCAATCCTAGGACCCTGTGAAGGGCGCAGGTCCTGCTTCGAGTTGATGGCCGGGAGGATGCGTCGGTGCTTCAGCCTCGCCGTGATGAGACCGTGCCTCGATTCCTCGCCCAGCAACGAAGAACGTTCCGTCACCATCCTGACGGTCCTCTCCACAGCCTGGGTGTGTACCGGGTACGGCAGGACAGCGGCTGGGGCTTTCAGGATGTCCTGCAGGTCTTTGTCGCTGAGATCTCGCATGAGCGGTGACTGCGTCACCTCCGCTGAGCTCCAGTCGATGAGGTCGGCGTATCCTTCAGCTCCGAAGTTGACGTCAGGAAGCTTGAAGCTCCTGACGTCTTGCGTCTCCTGTAGACGCGCAGCACGGATGAGACAGGCCGCCTTCTCCCGGGTCTCCTGGTTGTCGTCAGCGACCATGGCAAGCAGCAGCTGTTCGGGATGGGCCCAGTATCCGTTCCTTTGCACCACCGCGCCGGTCGGACGATGGTGCCGACACACCTCCAAATCCGCCACAGCAGCTAAGCAAACCTAGGCCTGGTAGCAGCAAACCTAGGCCTGGTATCGTGCCTTGACGGGTTCGCACGTCCCGCCACCGGTGGCCGGCCTGAACCGGGCCGCGGCGGCCGACGTCCACCAGCTTCGTGCGGGCCACTGTTCCGGGTCGGCCCACTACTTACATCGGATCGGCCGAAACCCTTCCCGGCAGTACCCGCAGTGCGACTCGCTCGGCTGCACGATGGACTGGTGCTTCATCTGCAGGGAGGAGACCGACACCTCTGAGCACATCCTGCTGAGGTGTCCGGCCCTAATGTGTGTCCGGCTTCGCCTGCTGGGCACCATCTCACCAAGACCAGAAGACGTGCGGAGCGATAGCGTGCGACAGCGACCCTGGCGGCCGCTGCTAGTTCCCTCCACCAGCCATTCCATTCCAGGGCTTATTGACAACAAAATCACGAAATAACACCCTACATCTCAGATTTCGATGAAGCTATGTTTTAGGGGTAATCTGGGCCATAGATTTACGCTGTGACATTTTCAGCTTCGTCCATCCAGCGGTTTTCAAGTTTTAGCCTAAAAGCAGTGTCGAAAATAGATGGCACTAGTGTCTGCGACTGCAAAATGTAGATGGCGTAGTGATCGAATATGCCATTTGTGGACCCCGAGAAAACTCGCTGGCGCTCACCAAATACCGACATTTAAACACTGATTTCTCTATAAATCAACATTTTAGCATCATGCGCCACAAAAAAATACATTCCAATGTAAATCTAAGAGATCACCCCAGGCTATGATACACCCTATTACATAACTCAGAAGTGTCTTAAATATATCCTGAGATTCTTTTTTGTTCTTCGTCCGTTTTGTGAAAGTTCAATCACAGGTGGTGTTACTGGTGTTGTGTGGCGCTTGTTTACATTATGTTTTGATTTGCTTGAGTAATTTCTGCCGCGCCGCGCCATTATTGCATTTGTTTACATTCATACTTTTCTTCTGAGCGCTGTTCTGACACACTCCATGACAACCAGGCGTCGGCCAATGAAAAGCCGGAAAGGGAATACGTTCTAGCTTTTCATTGGCCGTTTTTCGCGCCGCTTCGCGGCATGACACAACTTTCGCAATTGCTTATACAAATTTGGAAAATGGGAAAATGGATTCCATTAAGCGTCTGGCAGAGGCGCTCCTTGGCGGTAATTGCTGGCACTGGCGGATCCAGGGGGGAGCATCAGGGGCAAATCCCCCCCCCCCCCTCACAGGAATCTGGGAGGGGCATTCAATACAAGCAAGGATACGCGATGTAGCGATTCATACGCGATTTAGTGACCACAGCGCTGGGGGGGGGGGGGGGGGGGGGGGGCAGATTCTACCACCCCCGGATGTTCTCACTAACTTGAAAACTATAATCGATATCAAAATCAAACGTTCAGTACCTTATGCTGCATCAATTATACGTCTTCACACCAAAATAAAATTGATGCAGTATTTGGGAGATAATGACGTTTTAATGACGTCATGTCATGGCATTATGTGTGGAAAAACGATAAATGTTTTAACAATCATAAAAATAGAGTTTTGAAGAAAAGTACAAATGAAAAACCCGTCAACATAAAGGAAATTACATTCTCTAAAAAATGACTATCTCGGATTTGGAAATTTTGTGTTTTTGACCCCCCCCCAAAAAAAAACGGTAAAAATCCACATTTTTTTTGAATTTGAAGTGAATTTCTTAAGCTTGAATACCAAAATAAGGTGACCGGCCCAAATCCGCAGAGGGGAAAAAAATGGGGGGATACCTTTTTGCCACAAAAAGATGACGCCCCACACAGAGAGGCTGGATCCGCCAGCGGGCCGCCTGCTGTCCGACTTCCGAGAGTTTCTGGCGAGTCGGACAATTAATTACGTAAAGACGTAACAGGTGGCTAGTAAGGTAGTTTGACTTCATCGGGAAGGGGATGGACCCGCCAGCCCCCATGCGTCGCAAAAAGTCAGGGGCCCAATCTAGGGCTCAGCGGCGAAATCAAGAATAGGCAAAAGTAACTATGACCCACAGGTCTGTCATGGAGTTTTATAGGTAAAATCTTGAGCCTTGATATCGTGCATTGGAAACAACATAATATTTTCCTACTTATTGTTTTGTTTGTTTTGTTTATTTCAATAATCATCAACGGGCCAATCAAACCCACTTATAGATGAAGTCACAAACGTAGCGAAACTCGCTAAAACACAAACATACCAACCTAAAAGACACTATACAACATGTGATATAAAATGCGATATAATACAAAGACATGAGATATTAAATGGGCACATGACTAGACTGACAACACAAAAATACCTGCGGCCTACCTAAAGGACATGACCTATGAGATATAAAGTCTATGACTACACTGACTAAGAGTATTGTAGTGGAGTAAACGATGACATGTTCCCTAAAATTATCAAAGACACCATACAATATGTGATATAAATTGCGATATAAGACAGACATGAGATATTAAATGAGCAGGTATACACGACTAGACTGACAACTCAAAATACAGACACGACTAGACTGACAACTCAAAACGGCCTACTTAAAAGACATGACCTATGCGATATAAAAACACTATGATTATATCGAGTATTGTAGAGTATTGTAGTGTTTTTATATCGCATAGGTCATGTCTTTTAGGTAGGCCGTAGGTATTTTTGAGTTGTCAGTCTAGTCATGTATACCTGCTCATTTAATATCTCATGTCTTTGTCTTATATCGCATTTTATATCTCTTGTTGTATAGTGTCTTTTATAATTTTAGGAAACATGTCATCGTTTACTCCACTACAATACTCTTAGTCAGTGTAGTCATAGACTTTATATCTCATAGGTCATGTCTTTTAGGTAGGCCGCAGGTATGTTTGTGTTGTCAGTCTAGTCATGTGCCCATTTAATAGCTCATGTCTTTGTCTTATATCGCATTTTATATCACATGTTGTATAGTGTCTTTTAGGTTGGTAAGTTTGTGTTTTAGCGTGTTTCGCTACGTTTGTGACTTCATCTATAAGTGGGTTTGATTGGCCCGTTGATGATTATTGAAATAAACAAAACAAACAAAACAATAAGTAGGAAAATATTATGTTGTTTCCAATGCACTGAAATATCATTGAAAGAAAGGGATACCTACATACAACATGTCAAGGCTCAAGATCTTACCTATAAAACTCCATGACAGACCTATGGGTCATAGTTACTTTGGTCTATTCTTGATTTCGCCGCTGAGCCCTAGATTGGGCCCCTGACTTTTTGCGACGCATGGGGGGTGGCAGGTCCATCCCCTTCCCGATGAAGTCAAATTGCCTTACTAGCCACCTGTTACGTCTTTACGTAATTAATTGTCTGACTCGCCAGAAACTCTCGGAAGTCGGACAGCAGGCGGCCCGCTGGCGGATCCAGCCTCTCTCTGTGTGGGGCGTCATCTTTTTGGGGCAAAAAGGTACCCCCCATTTTTCCCACCTCTGCGGATTTGGGCCGGTCACCTTATTTTGGTATTCGAGCTTAAGAAATTCACTTTTCAAATTCTGTGGATTTTTTACCGATTTTATTTTATTTTTATTTTTGGGGTCTAAAACACAAAATTTTGCAAATCCGAGATAGCCATTTTTAAGAGAATGTAATTTCTTTTCTGTTGACGGGTTTTTCATTTGTACTTTTCTTCAAAACTCTATTTTTATGATTGTTAAAACATTTATCGTTTTTCCACACAAAATGCCATGACATGACGTCATTAAAACGTCATTATCTCCCAAATACTGCATCAATTTTATTTTATTTGAGTGTGAAGACGTAGAATTGATGCAGCATAAGGTACTGAACGTTTGATTTTGATATCGATTATAGTTTTCAAGTTATTGAGAAAATCCGGGGGTGGTAGATTCTGCCCCCCACCCCCCAGCGGGGCGCTGGTTAAGTCACCTTTAATTACATCAGGTGCGCTGTTTTGTCTATCATTGAAAGAAAGGGATACCTACATACAAACTTAAAATTCAATCACTCGACAGAAAAAAACTTCTGTTTTCATGAAGTCCATATCTAAGATCATTGTTTTTCACGTTCAGTGCAGGGAACGCGCGGGGGGGGGCATACTTGTATCATGGATAAAGATAAAGTATCATAGATAACAACTTATTAGTGGTGCCAATCGGTACAATCATTTTCGGAATTCCGAATTTGTCCGAAGACCGATTCGGTTTTCGGAAGGACATACACATATTTCTTTGGACATTTTCGGACATCCATTGTCGCGAAAATCACTAAGTTATTTTTGTTTATTAAAAAATAAAGTGCCACAGTTAATTGATTTCCATATCAAACACTTTCTGCTTTCGAACAAATTTCAGACAAACAATGATTTTCGGACAGTTTCGAACGGACAGCTGACCATGGTCTTGGACATCGGTCGGACATTGGACAAATATTTTCTGAAACTGGCACCAATAGTAAGTATGGATAGGTAACTCCGCCCACTTTTTAGTGTTATCCGCGACCACGCGCAGCCGCTGCCGTTCCCCGTACTACAAAAAGGACAGCTAGTATACCGCCCGCCCCGCGTGGTAGGCCGCGCCGCTGAGACGGCTGCCCTGTCGAATGGTTTCTCGCCTTCCGGTGATTGTGGGATGAACGAAATTCAGTTTAAATGCATTCGGGAAGCTCTCACAAGCATGTATGACATGTTGGTTCCACCGATGGACATCATGCCTGGTAATGTGTGCCCATATATGTAGGAACGTCCACGTGGTAGGCCGTTTTCCGTACTACAAAACGACAGCTAGTACCGCTCTGTGGTCGCTAAATCGCGTATGAATCGCTACATCGCGTATCCTTGTTTGTATTGAATGCCCCTCCCAGATTCCTGTGAGGGGGGGGGGATTTGCCCCTGATGTCGCCCCCCCCCCCCTGGATCCGCCAGTGCCAGCAATTACCGCCAAGGAGCGCCTCTGCCAGACGCTTAATGGAATCCATTTTCCCATTTTCCAAATTTGTATAAGCAATTGCGAAAGTTGTGTCATGCCGCGAAGCGGCGCGAAAAACGGCCAATGAAAAGCCAGAACGTATTCCCTTTCTGGCTTTTCATTGGCCGACGCCTGGTTGTCATGGAGAACGAAAGCGCTACTAGCGTGTGTCAGAACAGCGCTCAGAAGAAAAGTATGCATGTAAACAAGTGCAATAATGGCGCGGCGCGGCAGAAATTACGCAAGCAAATCAAAGCATAATGTAAACAAGCGCCACACAACACCAGTAACACCACCTGTGATTGAACTTTCACAAAACGGACGAAGAACAAAAAAGAATCTCAGGATATATTTAAGACACTTCTGAGTTATGTAATAGGGTGTGTCATAGCCTGGGGTGATCTCTTAGATTTACATTGTAATGTAATTTTTCGTGGCGCATGATGCTAAAATGTTGATTTATAGAGAAATCAGTGTTTAAATGTCGGTATTTGGTGAGCGCCAGCGAGTTTTCTCGGGGGTCCAAAAATGGCATATTCGATCACTACGCCATCTACATTTTGCAGTTGCAGACACTGGCGCCATCTATTTTCGACACTGCTTTTAGGCTAAAACTTGAAAACCGCTGGATGGGCGAAGCTGAAAATGTCACAGCGTAAATCTATGGCCCAGATTACCCCTAAAACATAGCTTCATCGAAATCTGAGATGTAGGGTGTTATTTCGTGATTTTGTTGTCAATAAACCCTGGAATGGAATGGCTGGTGGAGGGACCTGACAGCCAGGGGTGGTAAAATGACCCGTCATGCTGGACGACGATGGAGAACAAAATTTTTCTTTTTCTTTCCAGGTTGGCTATTTTTTAATCACAAATGATCCATCAGAGGAACCATATGATGACTCTACAAGGAAAAACGAGTCAATTTTGTTGTTGTGAATGTTTCTCAGGAGCGTGATATCGCATTGTAATCTTCTTGCAGCGAGAGATGCTAGTCCGAAATGACGTAGAAGACTATTATAATCCAAAGCGACATCTGCAACACGACAGCGAGCGCGGAGCCAAGTCAGGAACTTATGCTGAACTTTTTCAGTTCTTTTCATGTGCTTGTTGGCAGCTCCTCCCCATATAACACAGTCATACTCTAGTATTGATCGAACATTTGCGCAGTATGTCGATATGATTGACTTGAGATTGACATCGTACAATGAGCGACCATTTTTTCCGGTTTGAAACGATCTCATCAAAAGACCGATAGTTGGCTTTCTTCAGCACAGCGTCAACATGGGCACCAAAAGTCAACTTTGTGTCTAATATCACTCCCAGATCTCGCATTTCGTGCACTCTTTGAATCCCTCACTTCCCATCGTGTAAACGCCTGTGATGGGTTTCGTTCAGAGTTAGTGAGAGGATTTTACATTTCGCTGGGTTCAGTTTTATCTGCCACGCTGCCGACCACTGGCAGAGCCTATCTATATCAGCCTGCAGGCCGCGAACATCACTAAAACTGTCAACCCTAGCATATAGCTTAAAATCATCGGCAAACAGGAGACAATCTGAACGTATGACAGCTGACAGGTCATTGACATAGCATGCGAACAGAAGAGGGGACAAAATCCTCCCTTCTGGCGTCCCCGACAGTACCGGGGCCCACGCTGAACATTGGCCATTCACAACAACCCGCTGCTCTCTTTCAGACAAGTACGATTTGAGCCAGGACAGTGCTTTTCCGGTCATATGATACGATTTTTCCATTTTTAGAGCCAAGAGTTGATGATTTACACTCTGAAATGCTGGACTATAGTCAGTATAAATTACGTCTGTTTGAGAGCCAGCGGACATGTTGTTCCAGGCCACGCGCAACATCGACCCCAGATTCGAGACACAGGAACGCCCCGGCATGAAACCATGCTGCTGACTAGTAAGAACCGGGCGCACATGACTCACCAACGTATTGTACACCACCTTCTCCAATATCTTACTGAACAGTGGCAGAAACTAACGCTTCTGTATTTCGTCGCACAAGACTTATCTCCTTTTTTGAAAATAGGTACGATGTTCGCACGTTTCCAAGCTTTCGGACAAACGCCTTGTTCAATAGACAAACGACACAACTTTGTCATTGGTACGGCTAGTTCATGCGCGCCTTCGTGTATGATACGGGCACTCACATCGTCGGGACCAAATGCCTTGTTCAACCTAATTCAAATTTGTGCACAATAGTATTGCACGGACAAGATCCTCTGACACATCAAATGAGGACAGATTACCTATCGCATAATCCGGTGTCGGAGGTATATTTACGGCAGGGTCCGATAATTTACTAGCAAACGTGCGGTTCAGTAGCTCGCTTTCTCACGGTCACTTTCAATCTTTCTACCACCGTCTATTAAACAAGGTGTGCTAGAGTTTTTTTCCCTTTTATACACTTAAGAAATATCCACAAACGCTTCGGATTAGATGACAGATCACAAACTAATCCTTTAAGATAAATTGCATATTTCACACTCGTTAGCCGTTTGAACTGACGTCGCTTCTCGCTGAATACTTGCTGGTTTTCTTCATTGCGGTTCCTCTTCATCCTGAGGTGCGCCGCCTCCTTCTCGCTGAGAGCTGATCGCAGCTCGCGGTCAAACCAGGGAGGCTGACGACGCGACAGTGTTACCACCGGGATGTGGTCACGAATAGCCGATGTGATGAGGTCGTAAAAAGTCTCTAACGCCTCATCCACCGGCACACCATCCAGCAGATTCCACGGTGTGAACTGCAGAGCCCGCCTCATAGCATCCCAATCGGCCCTTTTGTAGTTCAGTGCTGATTTCCGGGACACCAGCGGAGGTGACTGAGGCGTAGCTCTGACGTCACACGTTACTTCCAAGTGGTCGGATGGAATGAGACCCGGTTGGACGATCGCGCTGGCTTCGATCCCTTTGCCGACGATAGGATCCAGATAGTTCTGTCCACGGGTCGGTTGAGTGACGTACTGCGTAAATCCGGCCACGTTGCAGCAGTCGAGAAACTGTGTGGCACGAGTAGACCGGCGGATTATCTCGGGTGCTTCTCCCAGCTCTTGTCCCCGACGCGGCCTCCAGGTGACGTCCAGTACGTTGAAGTCCCCGGCGGCCAGCACAGCTCTCGTAGGCGCAGACTGGACGACATTATGCAGGGCAGTCATTGTGTTACCCAATGCTGCATTGTCATCCGGGGGACAGTAGCAGATGGTCAGAATTATCCCTGGTTTGGTCTTCAATTCCACCACAAGCATTTCCGCTCCGACAGGTTCCAGGTCCTCTCTCCGCTCTGGTCTTAGCTGTCTGTTCATCGGGCAGGCAACGTCGCCACCGGCCCGGTTCTCTCGGTCTCTCCTGAAGGGGACGTGGCTGTGCAGCGCTGCCTTGATCTCTGACGAGAGCACTGTGCCGTTAAGCCACGTCTCAGTCAGTGCTATGACGTCTGAGTTTTGCAGCGACGGTGCCGCCTGACGCCAGTCACCCAGTTTGTTTGTTATGCTTTGGACGTTCTGCAGTAGCATCGATATGTTATTGCCACTGCCAGGTGCTGATGGTGGCCCAGGATTAATTTCAATGTCACCGCTCAGCCTCAGCCTGTAGCCCTAGTAGGTGGCCACGGACTTGCTGTCATATCGTACGCGCGCTCGGTGGTATCGTCCCGTCCGTACAAAATGATAGGTCCGGACAGACGTTGCTGTTCACGTTACGCAGAGCCGGGGCCGACAGACGAGTGACGCCTCTGGTGGAGTGCGGAGAACCAGTGCTGTTGGCCATGAAGGGAGCGATAGGTGGCGCCATCGGCTCCCAGGTGAAACCAACCAGCAGCAGGAAGCACGCCGCGCCGACGAAAAAGACTGGCGGCGGGCGGTCTCGAACTCGGTCCACCTGGCCGCAGCGTAGACCGCTCCTCCACACCGCCACCCGGCTGATGATTCGCGTGGTCTCGGTACTTCTCTCGGTCCAGAGCTCCTGGGTATCTCGGCAGTGACCCGCCATGTTCAAGATGACACGGGTGCACCCTCAACTGAGACCGACTCTAAATCACCTATTGTCGGCCACGTACAATTGCTAGAGCAAAAGTAGTACGAACAAAACTTCAGCCATCACCTGAAGAATGTCAGGGACAGTATTCGTGACTCTGTCCCTACCATTTTGCACAGTATCACACTTTTGCAACGGAGAGTCAGCACACCGACCCATCGGCACGCCCCCTAGCGTTTTTTTTAGCGGGTTTTGCCTACCTACTGAAGTGCTGACTCACCTACCGATGTGAATGTAGGGAATACCCAGTGTCCTAGCCTCCTAGGATATGTTTGAGCCAGGATGGGCAGTGGAAAATTCAGTAAAAAAGGAGAGGAATGGAAATTTAGCCTAAAAATGACCAAAAAGTAGGGGCAAATCACAGAAGTCGAGCACTTGGGAGCCAAATCGAAAACGAAGCTAACAACCTGAAGCTGAAAGAGGTATACAATGCTTCTGCTCAGGTCCACTATTAGTTGTATAGAGGAGATCATTTGGAAATTGCAATTTGTAATGACTTGAAGGAGTGCAAAATTGATCAGTCCAATTGTTAAAAGGAGTGAAAATGATTGTCTTCTGAGTGTGATTTCCCACCAATAATTGGCAATTCTATAATGACGCTGGGAAGACCCCAAATTTCACCTAGTTAAGGTTTCTAACATGAAACACCCCTCTTTAACACGCGTCCTGAAGGGCCTCTGGTAATAACACGCCCTGGAGGGGAGGGGGTGGATTTCGCCACCCCCTGTGATCTAAAAAAACACGCAACGTAGCGACAAGCTGAAAACGGCGTTAGATATCTCGAGAAAAGCTCCATCGAAAGTATATCGGTCCTTTTTAGGTCAGGTCAATATTGAGGTCACCAGAGGTCATCAAAGGTGATATTTTCCAGATTTAGGATTTCGCTCCAGAAACCCCCAAATATCTCGGGAACTGTGATAGCTAGGAACAAACAGAAACAGCAATCGAAAGCTCTTGAAATATTCAATTGCCAATGTGTCCTCAAATTTTAGCTCAGATTAATAGTTTAGGCTCCAGAGGTCATCAAAGGTCAAAAGGGCTATTTTTTGGCAAAACTGTTTTCGCAAATAACTATTTACCTAATAAAGATAAAGCAATACGTTTAACGCCATCGTGTTTGTCTCGTCAAGGCACTTCGAGACATATTCATGTTGACCAGGTTAAGTCAACTGAGAAATTTGACCTCAGGCCAAGGACAAGTGGTAACCCAATTAGGTCATGTTGCATAATGGGAACGTGTCTCGACGAGACAAACACATTGGTATCGTTTCAATTTATATATAGTCATTATGTCGATAGTTATTGACAAACAAGTGTTGTTGGTCACGAAATTGATCCGACCTTTGGTCACCGATATCAGAAATCCGAGATAGACAAATTGTAGGTATTTAGGACCTTATGAAATCCTGCAGCTCTGCTCGATTTAATTAAAGTATATTATTCATCTCATATTGATTATGGGGATGGAGGTATTATTTTTCAGTACTACACTAGATTGCAGGCACACAACTAACTACATCTAAAAATGACACATTTGTGATATTGCGTTTCTTGGCGATGGCGCCCCTCCCCCCCCCCCCCTAGAGCGATGGCGCCCCTGATCGCCGAGTTGCCACCCCAGTCAAAATCCCTTAAAATACGCCCTTACGTCGCCACCACTACGGACAGTACGGACAGTGTCCGTACAAGTTGGCGAACCTCCAAAAACTTGTACGGACTGTCCGTACAAATTTGCGGAACCATTTGAAGGTGCAGAATTAGAGATGTCGATACCCGAAATGTTTATATTCTAATTATCTTCAGATGGACTATTTGTGACGAATCGTGACGAATTGACTCTATTCATGGAACTTATTGCTCAACAGAAAAACAAACATCTTATTGTCCCCTCTCCAACTTGAACGCACAAATGGCCAGTTGGAACGTTTGTGTTAACGTTTATGATGTTAACGTTGATGTTAACGTTTTTCGTCTGGAGTTCGGAATAGGAGTATGTGCGAAAATGGCAAGAGGCATTGACATTTTGTCATTGTCATTGCTAAAAGGTTTAGCCATTTAGTGACCGGTACTTGATGTGAAAGCGGGTACTGAAAGTTTGGGGACGATATTGGCGGTAGTTTACGAGATATTTCCAAATACGCGAGGGAGCAAAACAAAATACTCTCGTGTTAGTCACTAGTCCAGTAACACAAATGATCAGACCGTAATTTTACTGAACTGTATTTGGCTTCCTCCTGGCGCTGACAACGCTGATGCGCGCGCGTTTTATTTTACATGGATAGGCCTACAGTGCGTGCACAGTGCGTTAGGCCTACCCCGCGCCGTGCTGGAGAGTAGGGGGCGTTTGGATGTGCCTCCTGAACATTTTAGAAAATGCAAGGAACAAACTGGAGAGCTAGAGACGTGCTAGCTAGAGACGTGTGACTGATACCACAGTGTTGTATCTTGTCATGATGCGTCTCCCCATATGCAACATGACTAACCTGGGTCAACAAATGACCTTGACCTGAAGTCATATTTTGAACTTGACCAGATCCGGTCACCATAAGTATGGTTCGGATCGTTTTGACGAGTCAATCACGATGGCGTTAACATTATTGCCATATATTTATTATGCACGAACAACTTTTGGGAAGAAAATGCCAACATGAACTTTTGAGTTACCTCTGGAGCCTAAACTATTGACCGTATATAAACTTTGAGCATATGCGTAACCACCTTCCGAAAGTAGGTGGGGACGGAGGCACTATGAAGTCGATTCTTTTCACGCAACGCCCGTAGGCGTAATGTTAAAATCCGAAAATGTTACTGGTGACTGATCCCCAGTGGCCCCAGTGGGTGGTGGTTACGCGCCTGACTGTGAGGACACCTAAGCGATAGCATTTGTCAAAAGCTTTCGCTTGCGTTTCTCCGTTTGTTCCAAGCTATCATAGTTCCCGAGATATTTGGGGTGTTTCTGGAGCGAAGTCCTAAACATGGAAAATTTTACCTTTGATATCCTCTGGTGACCTCAATATTGAGCTGAGCGAAAATGTCACAAGCATAGAAACAAGGGGGCCGGGAGGCCATGGCCACCGCACTGTTTTGTGTGGTCTAAAAATATGTGGCTAAATTATCCAGATATACCCCAAAACAAAAATTATAAAGCAATATATTTTGATAACATAAGACACGCATTTTCAATATAGATTGCGAAAGTCGCGCACAATTCGAAAATGGCACATGTTGTTATGATAAACGGCCATCTCCGGTCATGACAACATGTGCCATTTTCGAATTGTGCGCCACTTTCGCAATCTATACTGAAAATGCGTGTGTTATCAAAATATATTGCTTTAAAATTTGTGTGCTTCGGGGGAGAAATCTGACACAGTGGTAAGACATTTGCTTCCTGTGCCGGGGACCAGGGTTCAAATCCCTCGGCGGGCCTTTGAAAAATTCGTCCCGGCCCCCATATTCCTCGGAACAGGGTGATAGTTCCAGTTAGCGCTTTGGTCGCAGGAGGATATGGTGCTTGGTCCACTACATTGTGTGCTTTGAAAGAAGAACCCTTTTGGACGCTTTTGGAACCCTTTTGGAATGAGCCGTAAAAAGTTAGGAACTTGGTTAAAATAATAAGTTATATAAATAGTAAGTACAAATGTAATTATTATCTCATCATTGCTTACACAACTAGGATAATATTGTCAGCGGCGAAGGGTTCGCTCGCTGGTCCAGTAACGCTGCTTTTATCAACTGCTTACATATGAAGGTTATCGACACATCACACAGCGCTGCGTTTTTTGACACAACGCTGAATGGCAGGACAAAACATCTAATAGGTATATTCAGCAGGAAAGTCCTAACAACAACAGTATGCAGTAAGTGATTGATCGAAATGGCCTTCAAAACTGCTATCACAGCGCTAAAAATCCATTATTGAAGTGTCAATACGATGTTTCCTTTAAACACCGTATTGACACCCCTGCAAAAGATCACGTCCTACCCTCCCCCCTGGTCGAAGGGTTGGATGTCATGGTGTCCGTACAAGTTTTGAAACCGTGGCGACGCCACTATCTTCCCCTCGAGATACCGCAGGCGGTGTTCCTGCTGGGAGAGCGCTGGATCGGTGGACATCATTTCGTTGAAGATCTCCCTCTTCATGGTGGCCTTCATTGATGACCATAACTCCTCTATGGGGTTTAGCAGAGCGCTGTATGGTGCCGTGCGAACAAGCTCCATCCCCGGAAACTCCGCGACCACCTCCTCCCGGCCGGCGTGGACATGCGCGTTATCACAAACGAGAATGGCCTGATTCAGAGGTATGTTGCACCCCTGGAGCGCTCGCCGCAGCCAGTGACCACAGTCCGCCTCCCGGTACGATCCGCGCTGGCGCTCCCAGTGCACCAGTCTCCTTTGGTAGACGGTGCCGATCACATGGACGTTCGGTCCTCTGCTGTTCGCTGCCTTCACGGAGCAGCGAGTGCCGCGACGGGACCGGCCCTGGGAGCGCCGCAGAAACAAGTTGGCGTTTGTTTCATCTATCCCGTGGTTCTTCCCGTGTCATGTCGCCTCCATCACCTTTTGTGCAAACACTGCCCTCTTCTCTTTATTCTCCAGACTTCATGGACACAGGCTGCGCCAACACCTTCTTGACTGTTTAGAAGCGCCCGTGCAGGTGTTTGTGGATCGTTGGGATCGACAGCGAAACGCCATTTTTGAGTCATGCAATGCTGACATAATACGCTGTTTGGGCACCTGTCCGTCGATAACTTCGCATCTACTTGACATACGCTTTCGAAACAAAGTCCAGAGGGACTTCTGACGACAAAACCTCTCGGCTGGTGTCTGTTACACCGTCATTGCGCGCGCAGTAGACCACGTCGTCATTTGCTGAATTCAGATTTCAGATCTGGCGGAGTGATTTTTTTTTATGTCTTGGTATGTTCTTAACATGATACAAAAATAATTTTCAAGAAATTTAAAAAATTATCCTACCGGGTTTTGCGATTTGTAAACCATTGCAAACGCCGTTTCAGCGTTGAAGTCTCCTGTATTGGTGTTGTCGTCCGGTAAAACACTTCTGATACTGTTATTATTCTTCGTCATTGTACGGATCGGAAAGTACAGTAGGTGACTTAAAGAGTACATTTAAGTTCTTTTAGGGTTTCTAAAAGTGTAGGCAAAGGTTATTTGGCAGTCATACGGGCTTACGTTTTGTGGCACTTTTTGCACTTGGCCAAAGCGCCTATCTACCTAATTAAGAATATTTAGCACAGTAATTGCGGAAATTGAACACAATATTAAATCGGAACTTCTTTGGATTGGAACTTATTCAATGTTGACAGTTGCATTGTCGCCTAGCGCATCATCGAGCGATGTCTTGGGATAAAAATCGCGAGTGTATACATTCCAAGCGTTCGCAGATGTCGTTGGGAGATAGACGCGTTTTACGCTCAGTGGAGCGTTGCAGTGGTTGCGCACAGGGTGTTTCGATCCAGTCAAATGATGGCTGTAGAAGTGTAGCAGTGGCCGATGCGATGTCTAGTCAGCGTTACCACCTCAATTCTACTGAGCCTGCCGCTACATATCTGTC
>JAXIVJ010013423.1:25000-32500 GCA_036785665.1 Chirona hameri | reverse complement strand
CACCTGAAAGTATCTAAAGACATTGATGTTCGGTCATGATGCAAGTGTGCTAAATTTGTTTTATTTGCAGACAAGTTAAAAAGTTACGATGTCCGACGCCGTGGTGCCCCACCCACCAGGTAAGTCTTATTTATCTTATCATTCAGGTGTTTTATAGACCGGTATGTTTTTGGATAACGGCATTTATGTGCACGTATTACAATTTGCCGGTGATACGACAACGGGGGCAGACTTTTGGAAGCTATCTTAAAGCTAAAACTCACCAACGACCCATTGTTGCGTCAAGTTGAGCTGCATTCTGCCGTTGTGCGCATACAGCCCGGCGTCTCAATAGCGTAGTGGATATGAGCTCTGGTTATCATTCGGTGGATGGTGGTTCGAACCCATCTGGCGACAGCCTTTTCCATTTATTTTTGTGTTGTGTTTTCAGACGAAGATCACCTGCCGCCGCCACCAGCCGCGGCGGCGCTCGGGACCGAGAAGAAAAGAACAAGATCGAAGAGGGCGAAGGCCGACGCCGCGGTCCCCACCCACCAGGTAAGTCTTATTTATTCAGGTGTTTTATAGACCGGTGTGTTTTTGGAGCCGATGAGTAGCCGAAACCTTTTCTACAAGTCTGTCTATGGACGTCTTTTCTCAACTTTATTCTCAACCGCATTGCGCCGTGTCTACTTAACGTCGTGCCAGGGACTTTTTATACGCATAACTTTTTTATTTGTCAATAATATGCGGCAAAATTGATATATTTGGATAGAGGAAGCAATATCACATCGATCCAGACCATTTATAATGCATTTTTATGTCAATTTCAATCCTCTGGGTAAAACTGGCCGCATTGCGCCGTGTCTACTTAACGACGTGCCGGGGACTTTTCATACGCATAACTATTTAATTTGTCAATAATATGCGGCGAAAATGATATATTTGGATAGAGGAAGCGATATCGCATCGATCCATACCATTTATAATCTTTTATCGTCTATAAACATGCTATTGTGTGCTGTGTTGGGTTATTTTTATGTTGGACATATTCATACCATTCATTCAGTCATTGATTTCCATTTCCATATTCAAGTCCGATTTCTGTACTATATGATATAACTATATAAAATGCTATTATTGTTCGCGGTCGCTCCTCGCGGTCCAAGTGTGTCGGGTCCATTTTTCCGAGCCAATTTGCCAACAAACAAAACCGGCCACTGTGTCATCTACCGTCGGCAACGACCATACCATGCTGAAAATACCAGTTCCCGTCCGATCACTGAAGTCAAGCAGCATCGGGCCCGGTTAGTACTTGGATGGGTGACCGCCTGGGAACACCGGGTGCCGTTGTCTTTTAAATCTTTTCGCGCCATATTATTCGCCGACTCGGACCGGCTGGTGCTGCCATCTATCGACCAGTCGGCGAATCTCTCCCGCGCACGCGACTTCAGACCTCCGGACCATGCGCTGACGCGGGCACGACGGACTGATTTCCCGCGACGATATTGAAGCGGTGACGCGCGATGCGGCGGCCGGTGTAGCCGTGTTGATGGTGTCATTGCAAATCACGGCCGCAAAATGCGACATCCGCATGGTATTATGTCGCTGTCGACCGAGGCGATACGGCCTACCTATAATGTACTGCGGCTCAGGTAGTGGCCGACCGCCTGTTGCCGGCCATCGGCGCGAGACGCCGGCAGGCATCTACGAGCCGTTCGCTGATTCGGGTGATATAAATTGTGCATCATTTCTCTGCTCAAGTATCGCTTCTCGGCCTTTTGGCTAAGATCAAAGTGTAGTATCTGTTCTTATCAGCTTAATATCTGATACGTCCCCGACATGGGGACCAGAATATTAAACTGATTTTTGAACACTGGCGGGGCCGCCGGAGCTTGCTCCCGCCCCGCCGCGGGTTGGCCTGACGTTGCACTGCTGTCAGGATCGGCCCACTTAAAATCGTCATGTGAGAAATATATACATCGTGTAATAAAAATATATAGAAATATGTATCTAACACGTGTGCCATGGTAATGCAGTGTCCGGCCGGTTTTGATGTTTTAATAGACGATAATTGATAAATGGAAGTAGGGTTGCAAAGCTGAAATACCATCCATCGGCCGAGTAGAGAAATAGGTTGCCTATGTAACGTACAACGTATGCCATGGTAATGCACTGTCCGGCCGGTTTTTATTTTCGAATAGCCGATAAATGCTCCCAATGTACGCATATGAGTGGCGGCGTGTGATATTCCACGAGAACTGGACATTTAAGCTGCAATTTATGACGGAAATGCAATAAATACCCAGCATCGCCAGGCCGTCCTTTTTGACTGGCGACACCAGTCACTTGCTCGGCGCGGCTGGCCGACCGTGTCGGCCGCGGCGCCGGCCATCGGCCGAGTGGCGTTTTTGACTGGTCGGCCTGGTTGGGCGGCCGAGAGTACAACGTATGCCATTCGGAAATGGACTCCGGAGGAAGTATGGGTGCAAAGCTGAAATAGCATCGGCCGAGTGCTAATATTATATTATATATATCACGCAGGGATACACACTTACTGCTTGTCCGAAAATTCATCACTTTGATCATGAATGTCACCATTTCTGAGGCGCGGGGTAAACGGCGGGAGTAGCGATGACTCGCTTAATAGTGCATATGCCTCGCTTAAAATTTTATTTTCGAATAGCCGATAAGTACTCCCAATGTACGCATATGAGTGGCGGCGTGTGATATTCCACGAAAACAGGACATTTAAGCTCTAATATATGACGAAAATATATGACATTCGGAAATGGACTCCGGAGGAAGTATGGGTGCAAAGCTGAAATAGCATCGGCCGAGTGCTAATATTGTATTATATTAATATATAATATCACGCAGGGATACACACTTACTGCTTGTCCGAAAATTCATCACTTTGATCATGAATGTCACCATTTCTGAGGCGCGGGTAAACGGCGGGAGTAGCGATGACTCGCTTAATAGTGCATATGCCTCGCTTAAAATTTTATTTTCGAATAGCCGATAAGTACTCCCAATGTACGCATATGAGTGGCGGTGTGTGATATTCCACGAAAACAGGACATTTAAGCTCTAATATATGACGAAAATGCAATAAATACCCAGCATCGCCAGGCCGTCCTTTTTGACTGGCGACACCAGTCACTTGCTCGGCGCGGCTGGCCGACCGTGTCGGCCGCGGCGCCGGCCATCGGCCGAGTGGCGTTTTTGACTGGTCGGCCTGGTTGGGCGGCCGAGAGTACAACGTATGCCATTCGGAAATGGACTCCGGAGGAAGTATGGGTGCAAAGCTGAAATAGCATCGGCCGAGTGCTAATATTATATTATATATATCACGCAGGGATACACACTTACTGCTTGTCCGAAAATTCATCACTTTGATCATGAATGTCACCATTTCTGAGGCGCGGGTAAACGGCGGGAGTAGCGATGACTCGCTTAATAGTGCATATGCCTCGCTTAAAATTTTATTTTCGAATAGCCGATAAGTACTCCCAATGTACGCATATGAGTGGCGGCGTGTGATATTCCACGAAAACAGGACATTTAAGCTCTAATATATGACGAAAATGCAATAAATACCCAGCATCGCCAGGCCGTCCTTTTTGACTGGCGACACCAGTCACTAGCGCGGCGCGGCTGGCCGACCGTGTCGGCCGCGGCGCCCGAGTGGCGCTTTTGACTGGTCGGCCCAGTTACGAGGTCGAGACTGGCGATGCTCGTCATATTGGCTTGTCGTCATTTCAACTATTCGTCTTTGCGTATAATATAATCACACAGATGGGATCGTATCGGATCGGATCGGATCGGATCGGATGAAAAAAAAAACAGACTGCACCGTCATGCACCGGAGTACTGCGGTACAGCAGCACATCGTCCGGCCGGCGCTGGTGACTGGGCCTTCGTGTTGTGAGCACCGGGTGTTGTGAGACGGCCACTTGTCCACTTGTGCACCACCAGGGCTGCATACTGCCTAAACTTACCCAATGGAAGTGCCGAATGGAAAAGAGGCGTGAAATGAAATGCCCCAATAATGAACCGAATAGTGTTTGATTTTTTTTCCTATGCTGCGACGGCGACTCCACTGCCGCGCGCACTCCATGTGGGGTGGCGAGCCGGACACTGGTGGCGGACGGCCAGTGCGATATGGCGTTGAGCTCCCACAATATGCCGTCCGTGAATGAATTGAATGTGAATTTTGCGACAGCGCACTTGCGCCGCGGTGACCCGGCCCGGGTGCGGCCGACCAAAGTCAGCCGGCGCAGCTGTGTTGATTCGCAATTGAGACGCGCGGTGCTCACCGCATGACTCTCGATGAAAAGGCCCTGTCTGACCACGTCGGACGCACGGGTTGTGCCGAATGAGATCGCCTGTTGACGATCGAGCTGTAATATCTATATGATATTTGTGGCTAAATGTGGTGCCGGCGCGCTTCGGCGCGCTCGGCGTTGTATCTTTTACACTTTGAGTGTTGGATACCTGGTTGATCCTGCCAGTAGTGATATGCTTGTCTTAAAGATTAAGCCATGCATGTATCAGTACAAGCCAAACTAAGGTGAAACCGCGAATGGCTCATTAAATCAGTTATTATTTACTGGCCGAGACAGTGATACATGGATAACTGTGGTAATTCTAGAGCTAATACATGCAACCGAGCCCCAGTGTCGGCTCTCGGGTCGGCCGGGGCGCTTTTATTGGCTGAAAACCGATGGTCGCCCTCGTGGCGATCGTTCTCCGATGAATCACAATAACATTGTGTGGATCGTACGGTCTTGTACCGACGACGCGCCTTTCAAATATCTGCCTTATCAGCTCTCGACGGTTTGCTAGTGGCTGACCGTGGCTCTGACGGGTAACGGGGAATCTGGGTTCGGTTCCGGAGAGGGAGCCTGAGAGATGGCTACCACATCTAAGGAAGGCAGCAGGCGCGTAACTTACCCACTCCCAGTTCAGGGAGGTAGTGACAATAAATACCTTACAGAGGTCTCGTTAACCGAGATCTCTCAAACGGAATGAGTACAACGTGAATCCTTTAACGAGGATCGACTGGAGGGCAAGCCTGGTGCCAGCAGCCGCGGTAATTCCAGCTCCAGTAGCGTATATTAAAGCTGTTGCGGTTAAAAAGCTCGTAGTTGGATATCAGTGCGTGTCCGGTCCGGTATGCCTGGCGGCGGCGCGCTCGCGTGTCACTGCTGGGCTCCCAAATATCGGCTGGCCGCATTCAATCGTGCCGGATCCGTCGACGGGCCGTTTTTCGGAGGGGCCTGTTGGCGACCGGCGACGTTACCTTGAACAAATTAGAGTGCTCAAAGCAGGCTCTGAATGCCTGTATACATATTCATGGAATTGGAGAATACGTCCCTGGCTCGATTTGGTTGGTTTTGAGAGTCGAAGGGAAATGATTAATAGGGACTGACGGAGGCATTCGTATTGCGACGCGAGGGGTGAAATCCTGTGACCGTCGCACGACGAACTACTGCGAAAGCATTTGCCGAGAATGTTTTCATTAGTCAAGAACGAAAGTTAGAGGTTCGAAGGCGATCAGATACCGCCCTAGTTCTAACCGTAAACGATGTCGACCAGCAATCCGCAACGGTCACTACACGGACTGTGCGGGCAGCTTCCCCGGGGAAACCAGAGTGTCTGGACTCCGGGGGAAGTATGGTTGCAAAGCTGAAACTTAAAGGAATTGACGGAAGGGCACCACCAGGAGTGGAGCTTGCGGCTTAATTTGACTCAACACGGGACAACTCACCAGGCCCGGACACCGTAAGGATTGACAGACTGATAGCTCTCTCTTGATTCAGTGGGTGGTGGTGCATGGCCGTTCTTAGTTGGTGGAGTGATTTGTCTGGTTTATTCCGATAACGAACGAGACTCTGGCCTATTAAACTTGACGCTGTCAGTCTCTTGTGACTGCGGCGCGCTTCTTAGAGGGATCATCGGCGTCCCAGCCGAAGGAAAGGGAGCAATAACAGGTCTGTGATGCCCTTAGATGTTCTGGGCTGCACGCGTGTTACACTGAAGTGGTCAGCGCGCCGTTCAACACCCCTCTCCGTGAGGAGCTTGGGCAAACGTTTGAACCCTTTTCGTGATGGGAATTGGGGGTTGCAATTGTCCCCCATGAACGAGGAATTCCAAGTAAGCGCAGGTCACTAGCCTGCGTTGATTAAGTCCCTGCCCTTTGTACACACCGCCCGTCGCTACTACCGATGGATGATTTGGTGAGGTCGCCTAGACTGGCTGCTGGCTTCGGCCGTGCGGCCGGGAAGACGCCCAAACTTGGTCGTCTAGAGGAAGTAAAAGTCGTAACAAGGTTTCCGTAGGTGAACCTGCGGAAGGATCATTCTCAATCTATTGAACCAACACGTTCATGACATGATTGTTTTCCTCATTCCGCGTCGGATGCACATTCCCGGCGCGGAAGTATTTTCGGGTCGGTCGCGATGGTCACTGCTATATTATATATTATACGCACACGATCGCGCTGTCCTCGACGTTGTAAAAGACGTTGGAAACTGACACATATATTGTCTATATTATATGGATTCCATATATTTGACATTTCTTGAATGCTCGTAGGACCTTCGCTCTCGGTCCTGCCGTACCAAATAAACATTGGGCTCCCATGGCAGCGGATCACTCGGCTCGTGGGTCGATGAAGACCGGGGTAAAACCCGAGACAGTTTGCGAATTGCAGGACACAAATGATCATCGACAGGTTGAACGCAAATGGCGGCTTCCGATTTCGGTCGGCAAGCTCAGTGCTCTCGAGGGTCGGTTGATAAATCTGCACCACAAATGGTTTGTGCTCTGCAGCCGTGGACGTTCGCCATGTCTTCAATATGTAACATTGCACACGTGGTGCTGCCGTTATGAAGACATTAAATGGCGTCGTCTCAAGTGCCGATGGAATACGGCGCACACTCGTGTGACTTTGCTGCACGCTGGCGTCCATGCCCTGATTCAATGCGTCAGTAAATGCAGCGAACGATACTTGTGTGCAAAGTATAACAAATTTATTTCGACCTCGGGGGTGCTGGATCACGCACTGAACTTAAGCATATCATTAAGTGCAGGAAAAGAAACCAAATGGGATTCCCCCAGTAACGGCGAGTGAAGTGGGATGAGCTCAGCACCGAAGCCTGCGGTCGAGAGGCCGTAGTGCAATGTGGTGTTTGGGAGGGCTCTGTCCGTGTCCGGTGTCGGTCCAAGTCTCCTGGAAAGGAGTTCCATGGAGGGTGACAGGCCCGTGCGACCGATTGCCGCGCTCGCGGACGAGTCCTCCTTCGAGTCGGGTTGCTCGCTAATGCAGCCCTAAGCAGGTGGTAAGCTCCATCTAAAGCTAAATATAACCACGAGTCCGATAGTCAACAAGTACAGTGATGGAAAGTTGAAAAGTACTCTGAAGAGAGAGTCAAATAGCCCGTGAAGCTGCCAGTATGGGATTAAGCGCACGTGTGACGCGTGTCGTCGGACAAATAGGCGCACGTCGGCTGC
>JAXIVJ010013423.1:12500-20000 GCA_036785665.1 Chirona hameri | reverse complement strand
TTTATAATGCATTTTTATGTCAATTTCAATCCTCTGGGTAAAACTGGCCGCATTGCGCCGTGTCTACTTAACGACGTGCCGGGGACTTTTCATACGCATAACTATTTAATTTGTCAATAATATGCGGCGAAAATGATATATTTGGATAGAGGAAGCGATATCGCATCGATCCATACCATTTATAATCTTTTATCGTCTATAAACATGCTATTGTGTGCTGTGTTGGGTTATTTTTATGTTGGACATATTCATACCATTCATTCAGTCATTGATTTCCATTTCCATATTCAAGTCCGATTTCTGTACTATATGATATAACTATATAAAATGCTATTATTGTTCGCGGTCGCTCCTCGCGGTCCAAGTGTGTCGGGTCCATTTTTCCGAGCCAATTTGCCAACAAACAAAACCGGCCACTGTGTCATCTACCGTCGGCAACGACCATACCATGCTGAAAATACCAGTTCCCGTCCGATCACTGAAGTCAAGCAGCATCGGGCCCGGTTAGTACTTGGATGGGTGACCGCCTGGGGAACACCGGGTGCCGTTGTCTTTTAAATCTTTTCGCGCCATATTATTCGCCGACTCGGACCGGCTGGTGCTGCCATCTATCGACCAGTCGGCGAATCTCTCCCGCGCACGCGACTTCAGACCTCCGGACCATGCGCTGACGCGGGCACGACGGACTGATTTCCCGCGACGATATTGAAGCGGTGACGCGCGATGCGGCGGCCGGTGTAGCCGTGTTGATGGTGTCATTGCAAATCACGGCCGCAAAATGCGACATCCGCATGGTATTATGTCGCTGTCGACCGAGGCGATACGGCCTACCTATAATGTACTGCGGCTCAGGTAGTGGCCGACCGCCTGTTGCCGGCCATCGGCGCGAGACGCCGGCAGGCATCTACGAGCCGTTCGCGTGATTCGGGTGATATAAATTGTGCATCATTTCTCTGCTCAAGTATCGCTTCTCGGCCTTTTGGCTAAGATCAAAGTGTAGTATCTGTTCTTATCAGCTTAATATCTGATACGTCCCCGACATGGGGACCAGAATATTAAACTGATTTTTGAACACTGGCGGGGCCGCCGGAGCTTGCTCCCGCCCCGCCGCGGGTTGGCCTGACGTTGCACTGCTGTCAGGATCGGCCCACTTAAAATCGTCATGTGAGAAATATATACATCGTGTAATAAAAATATATAGAAATATGTATCTAACACGTGTGCCATGGTAATGCAGTGTCCGGCCGGTTTTGATGTTTTAATAGACGATAATTGATAAATGGAAGTAGGGTTGCAAAGCTGAAATACCATCCATCGGCCGAGTAGAGAAATAGGTTGCCTATGTAACGTACAACGTATGCCATGGTAATGCACTGTCCGGCCGGTTTTTATTTTCGAATAGCCGATAAATGCTCCCAATGTACGCATATGAGTGGCGGCGTGTGATATTCCACGAGAACTGGACATTTAAGCTGCAATTTATGACGGAAAATGCAATAAATACCCAGCATCGCCAGGCCGTCCTTTTTGACTGGCGACACCAGTCACTTGCTCGGCGCGGCTGGCCGACCGTGTCGGCCGCGGCGCCGGCCATCGGCCGAGTGGCGTTTTTGACTGGTCGGCCTGGTTGGGCGGCCGAGAGTACAACGTATGCCATTCGGAAATGGACTCCGGAGGAAGTATGGGTGCAAAGCTGAAATAGCATCGGCCGAGTGCTAATATTATATTATATATATCACGCAGGGATACACACTTACTGCTTGTCCGAAAATTCATCACTTTGATCATGAATGTCACCATTTCTGAGGCGCGGGTAAACGGCGGGAGTAGCGATGACTCGCTTAATAGTGCATATGCCTCGCTTAAAATTTTATTTTCGAATAGCCGATAAGTACTCCCAATGTACGCATATGAGTGGCGGCGTGTGATATTCCACGAAAACAGGACATTTAAGCTCTAATATATGACGAAAATATATGACATTCGGAAATGGACTCCGGAGGAAGTATGGGTGCAAAGCTGAAATAGCATCGGCCGAGTGCTAATATTGTATTATATTAATATATAATATCACGCAGGGATACACACTTACTGCTTGTCCGAAAATTCATCACTTTGATCATGAATGTCACCATTTCTGAGGCGCGGGTAAACGGCGGAGAGTAGCGATGACTCGCTTAATAGTGCATATGCCTCGCTTAAAATTTTATTTTCGAATAGCCGATAAGTACTCCCAATGTACGCATATGAGTGGCGGTGTGTGATATTCCACGAAAACAGGACATTTAAGCTCTAATATATGACGAAAATGCAATAAATACCCAGCATCGCCAGGCCGTCCTTTTTGACTGGCGACACCAGTCACTTGCTCGGCGCGGCTGGCCGACCGTGTCGGCCGCGGCGCCGGCCATCGGCCGAGTGGCGTTTTTGACTGGTCGGCCTGGTTGGGCGGCCGAGAGTACAACGTATGCCATTCGGAAATGGACTCCGGAGGAAGTATGGGTGCAAAGCTGAAATAGCATCGGCCGAGTGCTAATATTATATTATATATATCACGCAGGGATACACACTTACTGCTTGTCCGAAAATTCATCACTTTGATCATGAATGTCACCATTTCTGAGGCGCGGGTAAACGGCGGGAGTAGCGATGACTCGCTTAATAGTGCATATGCCTCGCTTAAAATTTTATTTTCGAATAGCCGATAAGTACTCCCAATGTACGCATATGAGTGGCGGCGTGTGATATTCCACGAAAACAGGACATTTAAGCTCTAATATATGACGAAAATGCAATAAATACCCAGCATCGCCAGGCCGTCCTTTTTGACTGGCGACACCAGTCACTAGCGCGGCGCGGCTGGCCGACCGTGTCGGCCGCGGCGCCCGAGTGGCGCTTTTGACTGGTCGGCCCAGTTACGAGGTCGAGACTGGCGATGCTCGTCATATTGGCTTGTCGTCATTTCAACTATTCGTCTTTGCGTATAATATAATCACACAGATGGGATCGTATCGGATCGGATCGGATCGGATCGGATGAAAAAAAAAACAGACTGCACCGTCATGCACCGGAGTACTGCGGTACAGCAGCACATCGTCCGGCCGGCGCTGGTGACTGGGCCTTCGTGTTGTGAGCACCGGGTGTTGTGAGACGGCCACTTGTCCACTTGTGCACCACCAGGGCTGCATACTGCCTAAACTTACCCAATGGAAGTGCCGAATGGAAAAGAGGCGTGAAATGAAATGCCCCAATAATGAACCGAATAGTGTTTGATTTTTTTTCCTATGCTGCGACGGCGACTCCACTGCCGCGCGCACTCCATGTGGGGTGGCGAGCCGGACACTGGTGGCGGACGGCCAGTGCGATATGGCGTTGAGCTCCCACAATATGCCGTCCGTGAATGAATTGAATGTGAATTTTGCGACAGCGCACTTGCGCCGCGGTGACCCGGCCCGGGTGCGGCCGACCAAAGTCAGCCGGCGCAGCTGTGTTGATTCGCAATTGAGACGCGCGGTGCTCACCGCATGACTCTCGATGAAAAGGCCCTGTCTGACCACGTCGGACGCACGGGTTGTGCCGAATGAGATCGCCTGTTGACGATCGAGCTGTAATATCTATATGATATTTGTGGCTAAATGTGGTGCCGGCGCGCTTCGGCGCGCTCGGCGTTGTATCTTTTACACTTTGAGTGTTGGATACCTGGTTGATCCTGCCAGTAGTGATATGCTTGTCTTAAAGATTAAGCCATGCATGTATCAGTACAAGCCAAACTAAGGTGAAACCGCGAATGGCTCATTAAATCAGTTATTATTTACTGGCCGAGACAGTGATACATGGATAACTGTGGTAATTCTAGAGCTAATACATGCAACCGAGCCCCAGTGTCGGCTCTCGGGTCGGCCGGGGCGCTTTTATTGGCTGAAAACCGATGGTCGCCCTCGTGGCGATCGTTCTCCGATGAATCACAATAACATTGTGTGGATCGTACGGTCTTGTACCGACGACGCGCCTTTCAAATATCTGCCTTATCAGCTCTCGACGGTTTGCTAGTGGCTGACCGTGGCTCTGACGGGTAACGGGGAATCTGGGTTCGGTTCCGGAGAGGGAGCCTGAGAGATGGCTACCACATCTAAGGAAGGCAGCAGGCGCGTAACTTACCCACTCCCAGTTCAGGGAGGTAGTGACAATAAATACCTTACAGAGGTCTCGTTAACCGAGATCTCTCAAACGGAATGAGTACAACGTGAATCCTTTAACGAGGATCGACTGGAGGGCAAGCCTGGTGCCAGCAGCCGCGGTAATTCCAGCTCCAGTAGCGTATATTAAAGCTGTTGCGGTTAAAAAGCTCGTAGTTGGATATCAGTGCGTGTCCGGTCCGGTATGCCTGGCGGCGGCGCGCTCGCGTGTCACTGCTGGGCTCCCAAATATCGGCTGGCCGCATTCAATCGTGCCGGATCCGTCGACGGGCCGTTTTTCGGAGGGGCCTGTTGGCGACCGGCGACGTTACCTTGAACAAATTAGAGTGCTCAAAGCAGGCTCTGAATGCCTGTATACATATTCATGGAATTGGAGAATACGTCCCTGGCTCGATTTGGTTGGTTTTGAGAGTCGAAGGGAAATGATTAATAGGGACTGACGGAGGCATTCGTATTGCGACGCGAGGGGTGAAATCCTGTGACCGTCGCACGACGAACTACTGCGAAAGCATTTGCCGAGAATGTTTTCATTAGTCAAGAACGAAAGTTAGAGGTTCGAAGGCGATCAGATACCGCCCTAGTTCTAACCGTAAACGATGTCGACCAGCAATCCGCAACGGTCACTACACGGACTGTGCGGGCAGCTTCCCCGGGGAAACCAGAGTGTCTGGACTCCGGGGGAAGTATGGTTGCAAAGCTGAAACTTAAAGGAATTGACGGAAGGGCACCACCAGGAGTGGAGCTTGCGGCTTAATTTGACTCAACACGGGACAACTCACCAGGCCCGGACACCGTAAGGATTGACAGACTGATAGCTCTCTCTTGATTCAGTGGGTGGTGGTGCATGGCCGTTCTTAGTTGGTGGAGTGATTTGTCTGGTTTATTCCGATAACGAACGAGACTCTGGCCTATTAAACTTGACGCTGTCAGTCTCTTGTGACTGCGGCGCGCTTCTTAGAGGGATCATCGGCGTCCCAGCCGAAGGAAAGGGAGCAATAACAGGTCTGTGATGCCCTTAGATGTTCTGGGCTGCACGCGTGTTACACTGAAGTGGTCAGCGCGCCGTTCAACACCCCTCTCCGTGAGGAGCTTGGGCAAACGTTTGAACCCTTTTCGTGATGGGAATTGGGGGTTGCAATTGTCCCCCATGAACGAGGAATTCCAAGTAAGCGCAGGTCACTAGCCTGCGTTGATTAAGTCCCTGCCCTTTGTACACACCGCCCGTCGCTACTACCGATGGATGATTTGGTGAGGTCGCCTAGACTGGCTGCTGGCTTCGGCCGTGCGGCCGGGAAGACGCCCAAACTTGGTCGTCTAGAGGAAGTAAAAGTCGTAACAAGGTTTCCGTAGGTGAACCTGCGGAAGGATCATTCTCAATCTATTGAACCAACACGTTCATGACATGATTGTTTTCCTCATTCCGCGTCGGATGCACATTCCCGGCGCGGAAGTATTTTCGGGTCGGTCGCGATGGTCACTGCTATATTATATATTATACGCACACGATCGCGCTGTCCTCGACGTTGTAAAAGACGTTGGAAACTGACACATATATTGTCTATATTATATGGATTCCATATATTTGACATTTCTTGAATGCTCGTAGGACCTTCGCTCTCGGTCCTGCCGTACCAAATAAACATTGGGCTCCCATGGCAGCGGATCACTCGGCTCGTGGGTCGATGAAGACCGGGGTAAAACCCGAGACAGTTTGCGAATTGCAGGACACAAATGATCATCGACAGGTTGAACGCAAATGGCGGCTTCCGATTTCGGTCGGCAAGCTCAGTGCTCTCGAGGGTCGGTTGATAAATCTGCACCACAAATGGTTTGTGCTCTGCAGCCGTGGACGTTCGCCATGTCTTCAATATGTAACATTGCACACGTGGTGCTGCCGTTATGAAGACATTAAATGGCGTCGTCTCAAGTGCCGATGGAATACGGCGCACACTCGTGTGACTTTGCTGCACGCTGGCGTCCATGCCCTGATTCAATGCGTCAGTAAATGCAGCGAACGATACTTGTGTGCAAAGTATAACAAATTTATTTCGACCTCGGGGGTGCTGGATCACGCACTGAACTTAAGCATATCATTAAGTGCAGGAAAAGAAACCAAATGGGATTCCCCCAGTAACGGCGAGTGAAGTGGGATGAGCTCAGCACCGAAGCCTGCGGTCGAGAGGCCGTAGTGCAATGTGGTGTTTGGGAGGGCTCTGTCCGTGTCCGGTGTCGGTCCAAGTCTCCTGGAAAGGAGTTCCATGGAGGGTGACAGGCCCGTGCGACCGATTGCCGCGCTCGCGGACGAGTCCTCCTTCGAGTCGGGTTGCTCGCTAATGCAGCCCTAAGCAGGTGGTAAGCTCCATCTAAAGCTAAATATAACCACGAGTCCGATAGTCAACAAGTACAGTGATGGAAAGTTGAAAAGTACTCTGAAGAGAGAGTCAAATAGCCCGTGAAGCTGCCAGTATGGGATTAAGCGCACGTGTGACGCGTGTCGTCGGACAAATAGGCGCACGTCGGCTGCCGCACGGCACGCGCCGGCTCCGTTTACGGTGTCGGCGCGCGTCGCTGTCGGGCGGTCGGCGTCGCGCCTCCCTTTGTTCGGCATCGACAGGTCGGGGCTTCGTTGTCCGGTCTTATTGCCGGCCGTTATCTGCAGAGCCGTGTCGGGCCGGTGTCGTCTTCGGGCGCTGCCGGCGCTCCGTGGAATGTGCGCTTCGTGCGGCCACGGCCGGCCTGGTCTGCGGTGCAATGCGGCCGATTGGCGAACGACTGGGCGACGGCCAGCGCAAACCGACTCGCAAGAGTCGGCTCGGCCTTTGCGTCGTCACGTGCGGCCCGTCTTGAAACACGGACCAAGGAGTCTAACATGTGAGCGAGCGATTGAGATTGTCGAATCTCAGACGCGCAATGAAAGTGAAGTGTCGTCTGACGGCACGAGCGGAGATCCGTCGTCACTCGTGGCGGCGGCGCACCCGCGGGCCACGCCATCGGCTGGCTTGCTTTTCGGAGCACTGCTGAGGCGTGGACCTAGAGCCCACACGTTGGGACCCGAAAGATGGTGAACTATGCCTGGCCAGGATGAAGCCAGAGGAAACTCTGGTGGAGGTCCGCCGCGATTCTGACGTGCAAATCGATCGTCTGAGCTGGGTATAGGGGCGAAAGACCAATCGAACCATCTAGTAGCTGGTTCCGCCCGAAGTTTCCCTCAGGATAGCTGGCGCTCGTGTGATACGGAGTTTCATCCGGTAAAGCGAATGATCAGAGGAGCTGGGCTCCCCGTGAGCTCAACCTATTCTCAAAC
>JAXIVJ010013423.1:0-7500 GCA_036785665.1 Chirona hameri | reverse complement strand
TGCGACATCCGCATGGTATTATGTCGCTGTCGACCGAGGCGATACGGCCTACCTATAATGTACTGCGGCTCAGGTAGTGGCCGACCGCCTGTTGCCGGCCATCGGCGCGAGACGCCGGCAGGCATCTACGAGCCGTTCGCTGATTCGGGTGATATAAATTGTGCATCATTTCTCTGCTCAAGTATCGCTTCTCGGCCTTTTGGCTAAGATCAAAGTGTAGTATCTGTTCTTATCAGCTTAATATCTGATACGTCCCCGACATGGGGACCAGAATATTAAACTGATTTTTGAACACTGGCGGGGCCGCCGGAGCTTGCTCCCGCCCCGCCGCGGGTTGGCCTGACGTTGCACTGCTGTCAGGATCGGCCCACTTAAAATCGTCATGTGAGAAATATATACATCGTGTAATAAAAATATATAGAAATATGTATCTAACACGTGTGCCATGGTAATGCAGTGTCCGGCCGGTTTTGATGTTTTAATAGACGATAATTGATAAATGGAAGTAGGGTTGCAAAGCTGAAATACCATCCATCGGCCGAGTAGAGAAATAGGTTGCCTATGTAACGTACAACGTATGCCATGGTAATGCACTGTCCGGCCGGTTTTTATTTTCGAATAGCCGATAAATGCTCCCAATGTACGCATATGAGTGGCGGCGTGTGATATTCCACGAGAACTGGACATTTAAGCTGCAATTTATGACGGAAATGCAATAAATACCCAGCATCGCCAGGCCGTCCTTTTTGACTGGCGACACCAGTCACTTGCTCGGCGCGGCTGGCCGACCGTGTCGGCCGCGGCGCCGGCCATCGGCCGAGTGGCGTTTTTGACTGGTCGGCCTGGTTGGGCGGCCGAGAGTACAACGTATGCCATTCGGAAATGGACTCCGGAGGAAGTATGGGTGCAAAGCTGAAATAGCATCGGCCGAGTGCTAATATTATATTATATATATCACGCAGGGATACACACTTACTGCTTGTCCGAAAATTCATCACTTTGATCATGAATGTCACCATTTCTGAGGCGCGGGTAAACGGCGGGAGTAGCGATGACTCGCTTAATAGTGCATATGCCTCGCTTAAAATTTTATTTTCGAATAGCCGATAAGTACTCCCAATGTACGCATATGAGTGGCGGCGTGTGATATTCCACGAAAACAGGACATTTAAGCTCTAATATATGACGAAAATATATGACATTCGGAAATGGACTCCGGAGGAAGTATGGGTGCAAAGCTGAAATAGCATCGGCCGAGTGCTAATATTGTATTATATTAATATATAATATCACGCAGGGATACACACTTACTGCTTGTCCGAAAATTCATCACTTTGATCATGAATGTCACCATTTCTGAGGCGCGGGTAAACGGCGGGAGTAGCGATGACTCGCTTAATAGTGCATATGCCTCGCTTAAAATTTTATTTTCGAATAGCCGATAAGTACTCCCAATGTACGCATATGAGTGGCGGTGTGTGATATTCCACGAAAACAGGACATTTAAGCTCTAATATATGACGAAAATGCAATAAATACCCAGCATCGCCAGGCCGTCCTTTTTGACTGGCGACACCAGTCACTTGCTCGGCGCGGCTGGCCGACCGTGTCGGCCGCGGCGCCGGCCATCGGCCGAGTGGCGTTTTTGACTGGTCGGCCTGGTTGGGCGGCCGAGAGTACAACGTATGCCATTCGGAAATGGACTCCGGAGGAAGTATGGGTGCAAAGCTGAAATAGCATCGGCCGAGTGCTAATATTATATTATATATATCACGCAGGGATACACACTTACTGCTTGTCCGAAAATTCATCACTTTGATCATGAATGTCACCATTTCTGAGGCGCGGGTAAACGGCGGGAGTAGCGATGACTCGCTTAATAGTGCATATGCCTCGCTTAAAATTTTATTTTCGAATAGCCGATAAGTACTCCCAATGTACGCATATGAGTGGCGGCGTGTGATATTCCACGAAAACAGGACATTTAAGCTCTAATATATGACGAAAATGCAATAAATACCCAGCATCGCCAGGCCGTCCTTTTTGACTGGCGACACCAGTCACTAGCGCGGCGCGGCTGGCCGACCGTGTCGGCCGCGGCGCCCGAGTGGCGCTTTTGACTGGTCGGCCCAGTTACGAGGTCGAGACTGGCGATGCTCGTCATATTGGCTTGTCGTCATTTCAACTATTCGTCTTTGCGTATAATATAATCACACAGATGGGATCGTATCGGATCGGATCGGATCGGATCGGATGAAAAAAAAAACAGACTGCACCGTCATGCACCGGAGTACTGCGGTACAGCAGCACATCGTCCGGCCGGCGCTGGTGACTGGGCCTTCGTGTTGTGAGCACCGGGTGTTGTGAGACGGCCACTTGTCCACTTGTGCACCACCAGGGCTGCATACTGCCTAAACTTACCCAATGGAAGTGCCGAATGGAAAAGAGGCGTGAAATGAAATGCCCCAATAATGAACCGAATAGTGTTTGATTTTTTTTCCTATGCTGCGACGGCGACTCCACTGCCGCGCGCACTCCATGTGGGGTGGCGAGCCGGACACTGGTGGCGGACGGCCAGTGCGATATGGCGTTGAGCTCCCACAATATGCCGTCCGTGAATGAATTGAATGTGAATTTTGCGACAGCGCACTTGCGCCGCGGTGACCCGGCCCGGGTGCGGCCGACCAAAGTCAGCCGGCGCAGCTGTGTTGATTCGCAATTGAGACGCGCGGTGCTCACCGCATGACTCTCGATGAAAAGGCCCTGTCTGACCACGTCGGACGCACGGGTTGTGCCGAATGAGATCGCCTGTTGACGATCGAGCTGTAATATCTATATGATATTTGTGGCTAAATGTGGTGCCGGCGCGCTTCGGCGCGCTCGGCGTTGTATCTTTTACACTTTGAGTGTTGGATACCTGGTTGATCCTGCCAGTAGTGATATGCTTGTCTTAAAGATTAAGCCATGCATGTATCAGTACAAGCCAAACTAAGGTGAAACCGCGAATGGCTCATTAAATCAGTTATTATTTACTGGCCGAGACAGTGATACATGGATAACTGTGGTAATTCTAGAGCTAATACATGCAACCGAGCCCCAGTGTCGGCTCTCGGGTCGGCCGGGGCGCTTTTATTGGCTGAAAACCGATGGTCGCCCTCGTGGCGATCGTTCTCCGATGAATCACAATAACATTGTGTGGATCGTACGGTCTTGTACCGACGACGCGCCTTTCAAATATCTGCCTTATCAGCTCTCGACGGTTTGCTAGTGGCTGACCGTGGCTCTGACGGGTAACGGGGAATCTGGGTTCGGTTCCGGAGAGGGAGCCTGAGAGATGGCTACCACATCTAAGGAAGGCAGCAGGCGCGTAACTTACCCACTCCCAGTTCAGGGAGGTAGTGACAATAAATACCTTACAGAGGTCTCGTTAACCGAGATCTCTCAAACGGAATGAGTACAACGTGAATCCTTTAACGAGGATCGACTGGAGGGCAAGCCTGGTGCCAGCAGCCGCGGTAATTCCAGCTCCAGTAGCGTATATTAAAGCTGTTGCGGTTAAAAAGCTCGTAGTTGGATATCAGTGCGTGTCCGGTCCGGTATGCCTGGCGGCGGCGCGCTCGCGTGTCACTGCTGGGCTCCCAAATATCGGCTGGCCGCATTCAATCGTGCCGGATCCGTCGACGGGCCGTTTTTCGGAGGGGCCTGTTGGCGACCGGCGACGTTACCTTGAACAAATTAGAGTGCTCAAAGCAGGCTCTGAATGCCTGTATACATATTCATGGAATTGGAGAATACGTCCCTGGCTCGATTTGGTTGGTTTTGAGAGTCGAAGGGAAATGATTAATAGGGACTGACGGAGGCATTCGTATTGCGACGCGAGGGGTGAAATCCTGTGACCGTCGCACGACGAACTACTGCGAAAGCATTTGCCGAGAATGTTTTCATTAGTCAAGAACGAAAGTTAGAGGTTCGAAGGCGATCAGATACCGCCCTAGTTCTAACCGTAAACGATGTCGACCAGCAATCCGCAACGGTCACTACACGGACTGTGCGGGCAGCTTCCCCGGGGAAACCAGAGTGTCTGGACTCCGGGGGAAGTATGGTTGCAAAGCTGAAACTTAAAGGAATTGACGGAAGGGCACCACCAGGAGTGGAGCTTGCGGCTTAATTTGACTCAACACGGGACAACTCACCAGGCCCGGACACCGTAAGGATTGACAGACTGATAGCTCTCTCTTGATTCAGTGGGTGGTGGTGCATGGCCGTTCTTAGTTGGTGGAGTGATTTGTCTGGTTTATTCCGATAACGAACGAGACTCTGGCCTATTAAACTTGACGCTGTCAGTCTCTTGTGACTGCGGCGCGCTTCTTAGAGGGATCATCGGCGTCCCAGCCGAAGGAAAGGGAGCAATAACAGGTCTGTGATGCCCTTAGATGTTCTGGGCTGCACGCGTGTTACACTGAAGTGGTCAGCGCGCCGTTCAACACCCCTCTCCGTGAGGAGCTTGGGCAAACGTTTGAACCCTTTTCGTGATGGGAATTGGGGGTTGCAATTGTCCCCCATGAACGAGGAATTCCAAGTAAGCGCAGGTCACTAGCCTGCGTTGATTAAGTCCCTGCCCTTTGTACACACCGCCCGTCGCTACTACCGATGGATGATTTGGTGAGGTCGCCTAGACTGGCTGCTGGCTTCGGCCGTGCGGCGGGAAGACGCCCAAACTTGGTCGTCTAGAGGAAGTAAAAGTCGTAACAAGGTTTCCGTAGGTGAACCTGCGGAAGGATCATTCTCAATCTATTGAACCAACACGTTCATGACATGATTGTTTTCCTCATTCCGCGTCGGATGCACATTCCCGGCGCGGAAGTATTTTCGGGTCGGTCGCGATGGTCACTGCTATATTATATATTATACGCACACGATCGCGCTGTCCTCGACGTTGTAAAAGACGTTGGAAACTGACACATATATTGTCTATATTATATGGATTCCATATATTTGACATTTCTTGAATGCTCGTAGGACCTTCGCTCTCGGTCCTGCCGTACCAAATAAACATTGGGCTCCCATGGCAGCGGATCACTCGGCTCGTGGGTCGATGAAGACCGGGGTAAAACCCGAGACAGTTTGCGAATTGCAGGACACAAATGATCATCGACAGGTTGAACGCAAATGGCGGCTTCCGATTTCGGTCGGCAAGCTCAGTGCTCTCGAGGGTCGGTTGATAAATCTGCACCACAAATGGTTTGTGCTCTGCAGCCGTGGACGTTCGCCATGTCTTCAATATGTAACATTGCACACGTGGTGCTGCCGTTATGAAGACATTAAATGGCGTCGTCTCAAGTGCCGATGGAATACGGCGCACACTCGTGTGACTTTGCTGCACGCTGGCGTCCATGCCCTGATTCAATGCGTCAGTAAATGCAGCGAACGATACTTGTGTGCAAAGTATAACAAATTTATTTCGACCTCGGGGGTGCTGGATCACGCACTGAACTTAAGCATATCATTAAGTGCAGGAAAAGAAACCAAATGGGATTCCCCAGTAACGGCGAGTGAAGTGGGATGAGCTCAGCACCGAAGCCTGCGGTCGAGAGGCCGTAGTGCAATGTGGTGTTTGGGAGGGCTCTGTCCGTGTCCGGTGTCGGTCCAAGTCTCCTGGAAAGGAGTTCCATGGAGGGTGACAGGCCCGTGCGACCGATTGCCGCGCTCGCGGACGAGTCCTCCTTCGAGTCGGGTTGCTCGCTAATGCAGCCCTAAGCAGGTGGTAAGCTCCATCTAAAGCTAAATATAACCACGAGTCCGATAGTCAACAAGTACAGTGATGGAAAGTTGAAAAGTACTCTGAAGAGAGAGTCAAATAGCCCGTGAAGCTGCCAGTATGGGATTAAGCGCACGTGTGACGCGTGTCGTCGGACAAATAGGCGCACGTCGGCTGCCGCACGGCACGCGCCGGCTCCGTTTACGGTGTCGGCGCGCGTCGCTGTCGGGCGGTCGGCGTCGCGCCTCCCTTTGTTCGGCATCGACAGGTCGGGGCTTCGTTGTCCGGTCTTATTGCCGGCCGTTATCTGCAGAGCCGTGTCGGGCCGGTGTCGTCTTCGGGCGCTGCCGGCGCTCCGTGGAATGTGCGCTTCGTGCGGCCACGGCCGGCCTGGTCTGCGGTGCAATGCGGCCGATTGGCGAACGACTGGGCGACGGCCAGCGCAAACCGACTCGCAAGAGTCGGCTCGGCCTTTGCGTCGTCACGTGCGGCCCGTCTTGAAACACGGACCAAGGAGTCTAACATGTGAGCGAGCGATTGAGATTGTCGAATCTCAGACGCGCAATGAAAGTGAAGTGTCGTCTGACGGCACGAGCGGAGATCCGTCGTCACTCGTGGCGGCGGCGCACCCGCGGGCCACGCCATCGGCTGGCTTGCTTTTCGGAGCACTGCTGAGGCGTGGACCTAGAGCCCACACGTTGGGACCCGAAAGATGGTGAACTATGCCTGGCCAGGATGAAGCCAGAGGAAACTCTGGTGGAGGTCCGCCGCGATTCTGACGTGCAAATCGATCGTCTGAGCTGGGTATAGGGGCGAAAGACCAATCGAACCATCTAGTAGCTGGTTCCGCCCGAAGTTTCCCTCAGGATAGCTGGCGCTCGTGTGATACGGAGTTTCATCCGGTAAAGCGAATGATCAGAGGAGCTGGGCTCCCCGTGAGCTCAACCTATTCTCAAACTTTCAATGGGTGAGACGTCTCGCTGGCTTCACTGCAGCGACGACTCTGAATCCGAGTGCCCAGTGGGCCACTTTTGGTAAGCAGAACTGGCGATGCGGATGAACCGCATGTCGAGTTAAGGTGCCTAAGCGGACGCAAATCAGATACCATGAAAGGTGTTGATTGCTCACGACAGCAGGACGGTGGCCATGGAAGTCGGCACCCGCTAAGGAGTGTGTAACAACTCACCTGCCGAAGCAATCAGCCCTGAAAATGGATGGCGCTAAAGCGTTCCACCGATACTCGACCGTCGTCGGCAGGCGACGTGCATGCCACGTCTCAAGCCACGACGAGTAGGGCGGCGCGGTGGTGAGCGTCGAAGGCGTAACCGTGAGGTTAGCTGGAGCCGCCATCGGTGCAGATCTTGGTGGTAGTAGCAAATACACAAGCAAGATCCTTGTGGACCGATGTGGAGAAGGGTTCCGCGCGAACAGTACTTGGACGTGGGTGAGTCGGCCCTAAGCCAACGGGTAATTCCCGCATCCCGTGTTCACCGTTTCTGAATCGAACAACATGGGTTGATGGCGAAAGGAATGCGGTCAATATTCCGCAACCGGACGCGGGCACAATGCCCACTCTGTGGGCACGTCGCGGCGACGCCAACAGACTCGGTCTCGCTGACTATGACCCGAGGTAGAGTTTTCTATTCTAGTTGAGGGTTCCGGCCGTGGAAGCTATTCGCTATGAGAAACGAGGGTCTCTCGGGACTCGCGCATGGATACCCGCAGAGCGGTGTGTACTTCAC
>JAXIVJ010013422.1:0-37241 GCA_036785665.1 Chirona hameri | reverse complement strand
GCAGTGGCAGACGGCGGGTCAGCGGACAGAGCAGGTGAGATCTGTTTGCGGCCGAACTGCTGGTAATGCTGTCAAACTTTTCAATTCGAGGGGATTTGGGAATCAGGATGATAGGAAGCTAAAGTTTAAAAGCTATTAAGCTAAATCATATCTGCTGCATCTTCAAATTTTGAATGTACCAACTGCTAAATCTTTGGATATTTTTGGTTTGTTTAGTTATTAGTTCAATAAAGTCCACACTTAGCATCCGTATACGGGAGAACGTGCTCGTCACTATAAGTTGGAAGGTGCTCGTCACTATTAGTTGGAAGGTGCTCGTCACTATTAGTTAGAACATGCTCGTCACTATAAGTTAGAAGGTGCTCGTCACTATTAGTTGGAAGGTGCTCGTCACTAATAGTTAGAAGGTCCTCGTCAATATTAGTTAGAACGTGCTCGTCACTATTAGTTAGAAGGTGCTCGTCAATATTAGGTAGAAGGTGCTCGTCACTATTAGTTAGAACGTGCTCGTCACTATTAGTTAGAAGGTGCTCGTCCCTATTAGTTAGGTGTTCGTCACTATTAGTTAGAACGTGGTCGTCACTATTAGTTAGAACGTGCTCGTCACTATTAGTTAGAACGTGCTCGTCACTATAAGTTAGAAGGTGCTCGTCACTATTAGTTAGAAGGTGTGCGTCACTATTAGTTAGAACGTGCTCGTCACTATAAGTTAGAAGGTGCTCGTCACTATTGGGTAGAAGGTGCTCGTCACTATTAGTTAGAACGTGCTCGTCACTATTAGTTAGAACGTGCTCGTCACTATTAGTTAGAAGGTGCTCGTCACTATTAGTTAGGTGTTCGTCACTATTAGTTAGAACGTGCTCGTCACTATTAGTTAGAACGTGCTCGTCACTATTAGTTAGAACGTGCTCGTCACTATAAGTTAGAAGGTGCTCGTCACTATTAGTTAGAAGGTGCTCGTCACTATTAGTTAGAAGGTGCTCGTCACTATTAGTTAGAAGATGCTCGTCACTATTAGTTAGAAGGTGCTCGTCACTATTAGTTAGAAGGTGCTCGTCACTATTAGTTAGAACGTGCTCGTCACTATTAGTTAGAACGTGCTCGTCACTATTAGTTAGAACGTGCTCGTCACTATTAGTTAGAAGGTGCTCGTCACTATGAGTTAGGTGCTCGTCACTATTAGTTAGAAGGTGCTCGTCACTATTAGTTAGGTGCTCGTCACTATTATTTAGGTGCTCGTCACTATAAGTTAGAAGGTGCTCGTCACTATTAGTTAGAACGTGCTCGTCCCTATTAGTTAGAAGGTGCTCGGCACTATTAGTTAGAAGGTGCTCGTCACTATTAGTTAGAACGTGCTCGTCACTATTAGTTAAAAGGTGCTCGTCACTATTAGTTAAAAGATGCTCGTCCCTATTAGTTAGAAGGTGCTCGTCACTATAAGTTAGAAGGTGCTCGTCACTATTAGTTAGAAGGTGCTCGTCACTATTAGTTAGAATGGTGTTAAAGACGATAAATATGTTTCCCTATATTATTTGCACTTTTCATCCCTGTAACCAATGGCGACGCACCATAGGAGGTAGGGGTGGCAGACTGCCACCCCTGCCGTGACACTGGGGTGGCATTGCCACCCCTAAAATTTAGGCCACCGTCAAAATTGTACCGGTGCTGTTTTTGCCAGAATTGTGGATTCCGACCGCCGCGCTGCGAACATATGGAAAAAATTCCCTTCGTCGACCAGTGCACATTTTCGTCACGTTAGTCCAAGGCCATAGAGACTAGGTAGACCCGTCCGGGGTAGGCAGCGAAATGCGTGATGTCACGGGCACGTGACGTCACACGCTCCCTATTCAAATAGTGTTAAATCGGCCTACTTTCGCGTCCTACCATTTTAATACCTTAGGTGCCAGAAGGATCAATTGAGCACTAAATTATAGATTCAAATGTCTTCTACAGCTCGCTTTTGGGACATTTTCTCCTAAATTGCAAGGGTGAGCCGCTAGACGATGTCAAAGCGAAGCATGCAACCGAGCGAGGCCCATGCCCATATAAGGCAATGTTTGGATTTTGGTCGCGGGGAACTGTCGCTGGATGCTGTTTTTGGTTGAAGTGCGAATTTTGTATTTTTTCACCTGGTTGTTGATGAAGGAAGGTGACTTGAGGATACTTTGTAGTAGTATCTATCCGGTGAAAGTATTTTTACATCTGGATTACACTTGTTTCACCTACAATTATGTTGATCGTCGAGTGACGAATGCGCCACCGTAAATAAACATGGCGGCCCGCGCCGGTCGAAGGCGTAATTCCTTTGGTAGACCGAGAAGTGCCACGAGATGGTCTACGAAAGGAAATACGCTTCTCCCGATTCGGCCACCCCATTGGTGGAAATCGAGCTGGAAAGTGACGCCATGGGACAGGGTGGACACGTTACGGAGATAGCCATGACACCCCCCCCCCCCCCCCCCCCCCCCGACGTTAGTCTATAGTGCTATTCAAACTATATAACTAGTCACAGGCACGTAGCCAAGGGGAGGGCGGCGGGGGCGGCCGCCCTCCCCTGGAGGCCAGAAGGGCCCTTTTCGGCGCGCTGCGCGCGCCGAAAAGGGGCCGACGAGACCGCGACAAGCGCGGTATCATAGGCTCTTTACTACACGAAGCGTGGTCTTTAGAGAGTTTAGAGGACTTCAGAGTCCTTTAGGGCCACTAGGCGCCTCTCTGAAAGACCAGAGGGCCCCTTGGACGTTCAAAAGAGCCCTGTGCATGTCAGAGGGGCCCTTGGCCAGACCGAAAGGGCCCCTGAGCGGGGCAGAGGGCCACCTGAGCACGTCGAATGGGCCCCCTGAACACGTCGAATGGGCCCCTAGCCAGCACAGAGGGGCCCCCTGGGCAGGTTGAGAGGCCCCTGAGCATGTCGACAGGGCGACAAAGCGGCCAGCACAGTCCTTTGCCAGGTCATAAGGGCCCCTGAGCAGGTTGGAGGTCCCCTGGACAGACCAGAGGGCCCCTGGGAAGTTAAGAGGGCCCCTGTGCAGGTCAGGGCCCTGACCAGACCGAAAGGGCCTCTAGGTGGGTCAGAAGGGCCCCTGAATATGCCGAATGAGCCCCTAGCCAGCACGGAGGGGCCCCAGGGCAGGTCGGAGGGCCCTTGGAGCATGTCGTAAGGCGACAAAGCAGCCAGCGCAGTCCCTTGCTAGGTCGGAAGGGCCCCTTCGAAGGTTAAAGGGCCCCTGGAGAGACCAGAGGACCCCTGGAAAGTTAAAAGGGCCTCTGCGGAGATCGGAGGGGCCCCTGACCAGACCGAAAGGACCCCTAGGCGGGGAGAAGGACCCCTGAACATGCCGAAGTGGCCCCTGGCCCAGCACGGAGGGGTTCCAGGGCAGGTCGGAGGGCCCCTTGAGCATGTCGGCAGGGCGACAAGAGCAGCCAGCGCAGGCCGACCAGAGGGTACCCAAAACTCCCCCAGTCGAAAATCCGGGGGGGGCAAAGGGTAGTTTTGCCCCCCCCCCCCCGATTTTAGCCTGCTCAATCTGGGGGGCAACATGACCCTTCCCCTCCCCAGGATTTTCATTTGAGGGGTGGGGGATTTTGGGGATGCCCCTGCGTCCCGCAATCCTCCGCCCCTGCCCCTGAGCATGTCGGCAGGGCGACAAAGTAGCCAGTGCAGTCCCTGGCCAGGTCGGAAGGACCTCTGAACAGGCCGAATGGGCATCTTGACACACAAGAGGGGCTTCTTGGAAGGTCAGAGGAGTCTCTGGTGAGACCGGAAGGGTCAAAGCACGTAGAGATCCCAGATGAAGATTAAATACAAGGAGGACTTACTCCACAATAAACATATTAAAAGCGGAGCTTTCGGGTATATTGTAACACCCTTCGTCAGGGTGCTACAATATACCCGAAAGATCCGATTTCATTTTTTCCTGTAGAGTAAACGCTCTTTGTATTATATATATCACCCACTCCACATCATGTCTTTTCGCTTCGCGGATCCCAGATGAGTCCCTGAACAGGTCAGAAGGGCGTAGAAAAGGTCAGAGGGGCCCCTAGACGATCTGAAGTGATCTTGGGCCTTTCAACAGTAAGAATACAGTTGTACAGGGAATAACACTCAAAATTTTCGCGCTGCTCCGCGGCGCAATTTAACTACAAATTCAATTATATGCGGGTTAGGAAAAAAAATCGGTCAGTTTCTCGGCGCATTTATGTGTTATGTTGCTACTTTCCTATATTATTGGGCAAAATAGTTCACTTTAGCACTTTTTCCCCGCACTTTTAAACGCAAAATATAGCAATTTTAGAGGTCCGCAACATACGCAATGCGACGCATTGATGAGAAAGCAACCCAGGGCATAAAACTCAAAATTTTCGCGCCGCTCCGCGGCGCAATTTGTTTAAGAGTTCCAGGTCTTGAGCTTAAAAAATATTCAAAGTTGGTATAGCTGATTCCAAATTGGTGTCGCTGGTTCAAAAGTTGATGTGGCAGTTTGCTAACTCCAGCTCCTAAACGTTGGTATGGCCCATGCCATACCTGCCATACTGCATTTTCCAGCCTTGTAACGTGCCTTTTCATGCGTTTTTTGGGGGGGCCTTTCAACGCTTGGGAAGGGGCCCTTTCAACGCTCGGGAAAGGGCCCTTTCGAGGCGCCGCCCCTCCCTGGACGAAATCCTGGCTACGTGCCTGTCTAGTCATGACCATAATATTCGCCAATTTGACCGAAACTTTCGCTCTGTATCGGGTAATCTAACTTGACATCTATAACCGAGAGCGCGCCAATGCAACAGTTGTGCCGGCGCCACTGGGCGGGGTGGCGACAACGGGCGGAGTTGGGCGGGACAGGGTAGGGCAGGGTAGGGCGGGACAGGAAAGGAAGGACAGGGTAGGACGGGACGGGACATAGGCGCGGCAGAGGCAAGACAGGGCAGGACAGGACATGGCAGGATAGGGTGGGGCGGGGCGGGGCAGATGGTGGAGCACGACAGGGCAGAGACGGAGAAGGGCAGGACAGACGCGTAATAAAAAAGTAACAAAAATTGAACCCATGCACAGCCGGGGTATGCGACAACCACAGACTGCCGAAGGAAGGGGGGTCATGGATAGCCCCCCCCCCCCCCCCCAGATCTCGAAAACCACACAGTGTAGCGATAAACGGAAAACTGCGGTAGATAGCTCTATCGTAAAAACCAGCTCTATCGAAGGTATACCGGCCATTTTTTAGGCCGGTCAATATTGAGGTTACCAGAGTTCATCAAGTAAAATGTTGGCTATATATATGGGTGTGTCCTTAACAAAACAGTATATATCTCGATAACTTGAAGAGTTAGCGACACACAACAAAGGTTCGTGAGATAATGTGAATTTGCTGTCACTGAGGTTCCATCAGAATTGACTTAAGGTCAATAGTTATGTCAGCAGAAGCCATTGAACTTCAAATATTCTAAGAAATGCCTAATTATTTTAAAGAAATAACTTGTGATAGGAGCATGATAGATAAAATGTTTTCATCATTGCGTTTCTCTCGCCGAGGTACATCGAATGATATATTGAGTGACCTTTAGTTAGGTCATATAAAAAATGGCGTAACCGGAGGTCAGATCAAGGTCAGGTCAAGGTCACATTTTGCATCAATCGATGCGTCTCATCAAGTCAAATACAATGGTGAAACCCCCGTTGCTCTACCTTGGTTTGGTAAAGAGTTGTTGAAGGAAATCACACGTGACATGCCTCGAAGAGATCAAAAAGATAGCCAGGGTGGCTCAGTTGGTAGAGCGTTGGGCTCGGAACCCATGGGTTCCGGTTAGAGTCTGGCTACTGGCAAGATCATTTGGTTCCCCTGCTTTGGTCGGCGTGAGAGCCCCCGACTATGAATGACGACAGTCGCGAAGTCATAAAGCACCAATACTACCAGACTTCAAAGAACAGAATTGTGGCATAGAATTGTGACAATGAACAGAATAGGGCATTACATTTGGCACATGAGTGATGGATCTAGTGAAAACTGGTCAAATTAGCCATTTCCCTATGGATGTATAGTGTTTTCATTTTTCCGCATTGACTTATAGTGAGGAGCCCACGAAATCGACCAACCTTCGGTCACCGACATAACAAATATAGAGATAAACGAATTGTAGGTACTTATGACATTAGGAAATCTTGTGAGTTTCAAACCGTTCGGTCAATCATTGTGGCTTTGGTACGACCACACACTTTCAAAAACTTGCTTGGAGGGGGGGGGGGTCACATAACGTGACCTGTTGACATGACCTGAGATGACCCTCAGGTCAAAGTTTCACACAATGTGAGTTATTGATGCCAAAACATTCATGCCAAATTTAGCGGCTCTGCGCGCCGCCGTTTTCCGCTATTCATGCAAATCCTCGGGGGGTGATATCTGCCCCGCTGGCAGTGCGCGGGGTAAATTGATTGTTTATCAATATATAACCGACGCCTCCTGCATCAATTCATGTCGGGCGCTGGCTGCTTGCACGTTTCTTTCACACGATATGACAGTGTATTGCGATGCTTTTGTAATTTATCTGATAATATCTGGTTTTGTTCTGATAGAAGTTTATCACATACGCCGTTTGAAAGTAGTGACTGAATGTGTGTGGATAAACTTGCATGACCTATAAAGACATCGGAACAGGTCTAATCAGCTCTAATAGTCTAATCATACGGTGCCGAGGAATTCTGAAGACGAAACGCGTCCACCAGTGCAGTGGTGTGTTTGCTGTTCCTATGTCTGTATATGTCATTATTGTATTAACATTAATAAACTTGCATGATTATACCAATTACGAAATAATAACGAAATAAATATACTTTATTTGGTGCTTTACCTCTACCCACCGCAGCATTTAAACTTTGCCTTACATATATGTAAGAAACGAGTATACTCGTTTCTTCTCCTAATTCCGGTCCAACGTACTGAGTTCCAAGATTATAATTACAGAAGCTATTATTTGATAATTATAAATTGTCTACCATCTGTAAAACGCGATACATGTCTACCATCTGAAAAACGCGATACTACATAGTTAATTCATCGTTGGGTGCTAGTAATAATGTATGGGTCCGGTATCAAAATAAAATGTGTTAAAAATATTTGAAGAACTTGCAAAAATAGATATCAGCTAATTAATCACACAAAAATATGGCGAAATGTGTTGGGTTTGAATCTTGTTTGTCGCGCGGTTAAGTATTTTATACTTCCGTAACAGCATTGTATACTTCCGTGGCACTTTTTCCCAGTAGAGAATACATGCGTACCTACTCAGTCAATTTTGCCACCCCTGGCAAAAATCCGTGGCGCCACCCCTGCTTATAACCGTGTTTATCTACAGCTGAAGCTTATTAGTGAAAATGACAGAATACGAAAGACATATAGCAAAATAGGTTGATTCTAAGCATGGTATAAGTTTAGACTCGATAACAACCCTTGCCAAAAGAAGTTAAGATGCATGAATATCTCCGAATGTTGTGGCTGGAAGGGATTAGTTATCAAAATCGACTTTGAAGTCAGTGATTTTCATTGATTGTTCTAGGGTTACTTTAATGTTCTCGAGTTATTCTTCACTGATGCTCAATAACTACGCTTCGCTCCACTTCTAGCGGAACACATGACGTCCAATATTTACTGAGCCAATTCGTCTAAAACAATACCCTTTTTGATAAAAATGATGGACATTTTGTTCAGTGTAAAATCGTGCGTGCTCAATGTTCATTTCTATCCAATATGCTGCCATATGTACATGATTATACGAGCGGATTGTTATTAGTAGACCTATCCTGCATGGTTTTAAGACATGTAATTATAGTACATACGTCTTTACGCAATATATCGCAATCGCAAAATCTCCCAAGTGTGGCAACGTTAAAATTGTAAATAGCATTAAGTAGGAGTGCAAAGTCGATGAAAATAGCTGCCCGGTATCATCTAACAGTCACTCGTATCAACAGGTGTCGGTTGGCGGAGGCAGATCAGTCAACAGAAGTAGACCAGGGTTTCCACGGGGTCCATCGGGCCACTGCACACCCGCGACGCTGCTGCTACCATGCCGACCGTGGCGGAGGTTTCTCCTCCGCAGCCCCCACGCTCCGTCAGCTCCGCCGCATCTCAGAAGGTCGGCTCAGTCCCAGCTCAGAAGGTCAACTCCGCCGTAGCTCAGAAGGTCGGCTCCGCACCAGCTCAGAAGGTCGGCTCAGTCCCAGCTCAGAAGGTCGGCTCAGTCCCAGCTCAGAAGGTCAACTCCGCCGCATCTCAGAAGGTCAGCTCCGCACCTGCTCAGAAGGTCGGCTCCGCACCTGCTCAGAAGGTCGGCTCAGCCCCAGCTCAGAAGGTCGGATCAGTCCCAGCTCAGAAGGTCAACTCCGCCGCATCTCAGAAGGTCAGCTCCGCACCTGCTCAGAAGGTCGGCTCAGTCCCAGCTCAGAAGGTCGGCTCAGTCCCAGCTCAGAAGGTCAACTCCGCCATAGCTCAGAAGGTCGGCTCAGTCCCAGCTCAGAAGGTCAACTCCACCGCATCTCAGAAGGTCAGCTCCGCACCTGCTCAGAAGGTCGGCTCCGCACCTGCTCAGAAGGTCGGCTCAGTCCCAGCTCAGAAGGTCGGCTCAGTCCCAGCTCAGAAGGTCAACTCCGCCGCATCTCAGAAGGTCAGCTCCGCACCTGCTCAGAAGGTCGGCTCTGCACCTGCTCAGAAGGTCGGCTCAGCCCCAGCTCAGAAGGTCAACTCCGCCATAGCTCAGAAGGTCGGCTCAGGACCTGCTCAGAAGGCCAGCTCAGGACCTGCTAAGCAGCCGGTGACCTCATCATCATCAGCAGCAGCAGCACCAGCAGCACCAGCGCTGGTGGCGAAAGTCCCTGCTGCGCCCAGCCGAGCACCGCCAGCATCAGGAACCTACATCTTCACCAAACCGGCGACTTTGGGCCGCAGCAACTCCTGGGCGGGAAGGCCGCTACACGTTCTAACGAAGAGGTCTTCCGTGCTCGCTCTGCCGGCCAACGCACCGCCGCTCCCTCGTTCCGTCGTTAGAGTGCAGAGATATCAGTCTGTGCCTGCGAACGGAGACGGACCAGCATTCGCTAACAAAGACCGGGCAATGTTGGCTAAGAAAGACGAGCCAACGTTCGCTAACAGAGACGAGCCAAATTTCGCCAACAAAGGCGGCCCGGGATTCAATCCTGCTCCGAGGAGACCAGGTCCCGCTGTGCAGCAACAGTCGGGAGTGAGATGTACGTTACCGTCGCAATCGGCGCAGGCAAACGCCAGGAAGCCGGCGAACCAAATTGTTCCGCTATCTACTCATCAGATACTGATGGAGATCAGTTCTCGCTGGCTGGTCGCAGACGCCAGAGCCAAGGCGCAAGCCAAAGCGAAGGCGGAGGGCAAGGCCAATGCAAAAACCAACGACAAAGCGGACGCCAAAGTCAATGTAAGGAAGACTGTGCGTCGGTCACCTCTGAAGGCCGAAGGCGAACAGACTCCTGCAGAGGCGACGGCTGGAGGTGCTGAGGTCAAACCGTTAGCAGCTTCTGCCAACTCTGAACAGGAGAACGGTGTTGCGGAGAGCGCAGGGGCTGCTGCCGGGTCGACGTCGGCAGCACCTTCAGTACCACCACCCAACAGCGAACTGACTGTAAAAGCTGTCAATAATGAGGCGGGAGTAATATCTTTTGTTGTGGATACGCCGGTATCGGAAGGCGACAACAAGCCAAGGTTGATCGCTACAGTGAAACAAGAAGTGGATTATTCTGGTAAAGGAACATTGGTTACGGATAGGAAAATCACACTCGTCATGACTAGTCGGGGTGAGAAGCAAGAGAATGGTACAGCATGTAACCAAGTCGAAAGGTCCGAAAATGAGGGTAGAGACAAGTCCCAGAATGTGGTCGACGAGCAATCAGAAGCTGTCAGAAAATGCGATGACCAAGCCAACCAACCAGCGAGTGTTGAAGGAACACGACTGGGTTCTGCCGCTGACTCGTGCGAGTCTGGTCCAGAAGCAGCAGTGGCTGCGCCAACACCGGCACCTGAAGACGGCTCCACAAGCGAAGTAAGCAACGAGAACAAACGAGGAAATGGTAGAACCAAGATTGAAACAACTAACGAGAACGGTCACACGCCGACCCAGACAAGACGTCGGCGGAAACAGCAGCTTCAAGTCCGTGGCACCGAACCGATCCCAAGTCCTAGCAAAGCCGCGGTCGCGCCCGAGCCACCGATCTCATCTTCTTCAAACCCTGAGACGAAATCAAACGCAAAATCCGCATCCGGAGGACCTCAGCGGCAGCGACGATCTCCTCGCCGCGGTACGACCGCTCCTCCACACGACGGAAGCAGCAGCAACACAACAGCAACAACAGTATCGCGTGGACAACTGAAGCAAGACGGCTGTGGACGCCTCCGCAAGCTGGTCGCCAAACGCGGGCCTTCTGTCGCACGAACCAACGCCGTGCCAAAGCTGCCAGTCAGTGGCGGACTGATGTCCTTCGACCGCCTCCTGATGGCCTCGACGTATGCCCACGAAGCGCCATCGCAGACAGCTGGACTGGTGGTGCGCTGTCCTCGCGTGGCGACTGTAGGCAGCATGTGCATGGGTCAGCTGTGGTCGTCCTGGGGCGGGGCGGTTGACGCTCCTCCGAAGAGCAATGGTCCACAACATCCGTCTGGCGTCAGCTTGCCGAAGAAAAATGGAACGTCTGAAATGTCCTCGCAAGCGACTCACGTGCGTTTGCAGACGAGATCCGGGAACGGAACAGCGAGAAGTCCCTCGAAAATAGTTAAGAAACGCTGTTGCTGGAAGCCTGCATATCATGGCAGCGAGCAAGACATTGGAGAAAATGAAGAACCGAAGGATTCCTCACCGACTGTAGAGGATACCAATAGAACAGCACCAGGGTCGGTAGTCGAAGTCGACGAGGACATCTCTCCGACGAAAGCCGCAGAGGAACTTTGGCAAGTACTGGAAGACCTTGACACCGACACCGAAATAGATCGCCTGACTCCACCGCCCCGGCCCCGCTCATCTTCCGACGATTGGCCCATCTCCTCGAACCCAGATGAGATAGAACTGGAAGACCTCGTGACCCCTCCACCGATGTCTCCCACTCCGTGGCCCGCACCGCCACGATCCCCGCCATGGTCCCCGCCGCGCTTGTCCCCTGCGCCAGCGTCCACTCCGCCTGTGTCCCCGCCATCACGGTCTCCATCCAGCCTCTCGCCCGTGAAGTCGACGGTGTCGACGCCAGCGCCCCCAGAGATGCCAGAGCCGACGCCGTTATCGACTGCTACGAAGACGCAGAAGCCGACGCCAGAGCCGACGCCGACCCAATGGTCGACGTCATGGTCGACGCCAAAGACGACGCGGAAGCCGACGCAGACTCAGACGTCAAGGCCAACGACGCCGACGCAGAAGTTTACGCCGACGACGCCGACGCCCGACCCGCCGACACCGTCGCCGCCCTCACCGACGTCCTTCCCGTACCAGTGTCTCTTCTGTGGGACGAAGTTTCGATCCCCGGAGCAGCATCTGGATCACCTGGTGCAATGCCAGGCGCCGCTCACGGGTCTGAGTTGGCTGAGCGAAGTACTTTGTTAGATTACTGCGACTTCTGTGTAAACTTGGTGCTCACAAAGAGCTGTGGCGTTCTATATAGGCAGGTAGCTCACCGTTTAGCATAAGAAAGTGTAGGTCTATGCAGATTTCCAGAGATGAAAACGCATAGGCAGTGTGTGAAGTGAGATGTGTGTTCTAATATGGTTTCGCTTCACCCTGATTGCTGCGGTTTTTACGGAAGGATAGAAATCGCTCGTTCACTGAGAAAGGGACAATGTCCACCAGTGCTTCGTTTTAAGCGCAGCTTGGTCTGCAGACTTCTATGCATATGTGCAACTTTTTGAGCGGCAAGTACGAATAAATGCATAGCCAGTGTTTTATAAGGCTATTCTCTTATTAAAAACCAGCATTTTAATTTATCATGAAACGCCATAACAGTAATAGTAAAGCCTGCATCAGCAGCAAAACCCACATCATCAGTTTGCATAGCTCATCGCGCCGACATTATTTGCCTGCAGTATGTGCGGCATGTACATCATAATCTGACGTCAATTCCCCAATACCTACAGCCGGCGAGTGCGTGAGCGAAGTGCAAATGTCGATCAACGGCAGAACGGGCCGGTTTTATTAAATTCTCGCGCAACTAGCATTCAGCTCGCGCCTTCTCTTAGAACGCCGGCACCGCCAAACGTGGGTTTTATATGGCGTATAATAAGTGTGTGCTGCATATTTATACTCGATGGCGAAATGTCGCGCCAGCATCTACCAGCGAACTGGGGCTTGAGCAGTACTCGTTGCAATGCATCATGATGTGTATGATTACTCTGTGACAGGTGGTATCAATAATGTTAACACGTACATTGCTGATTGTTTAAGGAACAATACACATTACAATATTTTGCGAAATATACAAATAATTTCGAGAGAAAAAAAAATATACGAAAACTTAAACGGAAAGATGGTTAATGAAGAATAATAGCTGGGAAACGAGCACAGATCCAACAGTGTGTTTTGTTTGTGCTACAAAAAGGTGTCTGTTTCTCAGGTTGTGTAGAGCCCACAGTGCACTGCCTGCTGACCGGCTGACTAGACGGCATGCCTTGCACCAAGTTGACACGAAGCAGAGCGTTTCTCGACACTTTACTCAAAGACGATATATAATAAGCACGCCATACAAAGTTACACTTCACACTCTCTCTGTAGTCGCTTCATGGAATGGACCGCATCAGGCAGATGACATCTGGAGCGTTTTACAGGAGACACTACTGTAGACCGCCCAGAAGCTCTTGTTCCGTTGGCACGGGTGACGGTTTGCTGGATTCAGTCACTTCCTCCGCTACCTCCAGCAAGCTATCGTCGTCTTCGTCTTCCAGTCCCTCTTCATCCAGCCCGTCTTGCTGCGAATTAAACACACCGTGCTTGTCAGATGTTTGATGACACATTTGTCGATTAAGTAAATATTGGTAAACTTGTATATATAATAAATCGGCATCAGCATAATTCGTATTCATTTAATAAACCTCCGCTTAGGTTAGAAAAACTATATTCATATTCACTTTCCACACCTTATATAATCAATCGATCTGGAAGTCGGAGCTGCGTCGAAAATTGGCGCGGGAATTCGCATGCAATTGTCATTAATAAAAGCATCTTATCATTACTAAATGTATCGCCAAGGTGATAAAGGCCGGTCCCATCTACATCTCTACACTACAGCTTATCTGGGAAGATCAGGCCAGGCCGTACTGGAAAGCCAAGCGTGAGAGGTCCACCTCTATCGGGAAGTACTGATGACTTACCTGAAAAGAGCTGGGCAGGCCGTACTGGAACGCCGAGCGTGAGAGGTCCACCTCTATCGGGAAGTATTGGTGCTCCTTCATCAGGTTGTAGCACTCGGAGTGGTAGGCGGCGAACCCACTGATTAGGCGCTGTGGATGAAGAGCACACGTATGCTATTCCTTCACCACAGTATTCCGTCACCAAATATGTGCTGCTTTATATATCCAACGGCTTAACCCTATTTGTAACAAGGGGAGCGGATTCCGCCCCCCCCCCCCCCTCATGTTTTTCGCAGATATCTCCCGAACGGCTAAGACCAGACCCATGAAATTTTAGTACTTTTCCTAGAATTGAATTCCGCATTTGGAGTCAAAATTTTGCGTTCTTAACCTGAACAGAGGCGGTTCCAGGGCACGTTTTTGGAAAGGTTCTGCGGCGACATTTGTCGATAATACTGAAATGCGATCTTCACGTTTTCTGCCTAACTGCCTCAAGTATGAAGGAGTTACATCAGTTTATGGTGATTGCAACAAGTGAAAATTAGTTGATGTTAATGAAATATCATAAAAATTGCATGACGGAGGCGGTTTCAGGGGCTTCTAAAGGGGGGGGGGGGGGTTCCAGGAAGTATTCAATGCTTGACGGGAAGCCAATAGAGCGATGTAGTAAGGGGCATTTATAGCTATCAAGATGTAAAGGATAGCTTCTCCTTCCATCATTTGCATAATGTATTGCATATAGAGTTGCAGGGGCGTGTTCATGCACATGAAAGGGGGGGGGGGGACTGACATAGTGATGACGATATGCTAGCGATTACGGCGCAATAAACGGTTAGTTTATAATGATATATGCACATATGAGCCCAGGAGAGGAAATTAAGTCGTTTTTTGCAGAGGCGCGCTCAGGGATGGAAAAAAGGGGTCATATTATTGCAAGGAAACTAAGATGCATGGGCCTACAATGACATAACATAGTGCAGTTTTCGGATGAAACATGCACCACAGGGTACTCTAAGAACGAATATAAGATAATAGGTGAGCCCAGGTAGGGTAAAAAGGGGGGTAAGCAATGTGAATTGAAGTTGTAGGTGAAATAGTCACTGTTGACAAGTTAGTATCATAATAGCGGATAATATACCTATCAAAAGGTCTTGAGCCTCCCCAGTTTGGATCCTGGATACGCCTATGATGAAGTAAAACATGCAAAAAGGAACTATCTACGATCAGTAACTTATTTATAGTGCTGGTAGCAACTTGCCTGCGGTTACTATATTTTTCCTAGTTGACCTCCCTTGTTTCACTGACCTGGTACCGCCTATGGCAAAAAAAATATGTTAAATAACTGTTTTGTGTAATGTCACAATAACACACAATTTCATTTATCAAAAAAACAACAGCAAAAAATGTTTTATTACGCATTTACTTCACACCCATATTGAGTGACCTGCACACGCCTATGATTTTTGAATTTTCAAAAGTCACTGCCACATATTCATTTCCCATTTATTCTCTATCGAAAACCCATTGGTTGCGTTAAAATCAGTTGATAAACATGACAGCTGTGTTGGATCACAAATACCTCTAAAATTTGTAGTTTTTGCCCACCTGTTGCCCCTTATTATTTGTGTTTTTTTTTTTTTTTTTTAGAAATGTAGATCGTGGTGAGGGGAATAGCATGCCGTTTGATTTTCGAAAATCGGACGGGTAGATCTCGAGATCTCCGGGGGGCAGAATCCCCCCCCCCCCCCCCCTGTTACAAATAGGGGTAGCCAGGAGCCTGTTACAAATAGGGTTAAAAGAACGCTGTCATTTCTGGTCGACGTAATAATAATGGTATGCATTGCTCACGGGTAACGTAAGTGGTAATGATGGTGGACAAAATCGAACTGACAATGTGCCGCCAAGCCGCTGGGCCAGCCAGGAGAGGGTGCATCTGATCCCGTTCCCTACCTGCAGCTGGTGCACAATGTCCTGGACGTGCTTCTGGTCCAGCAGCTCCAGCTTCACCAGCACATCCGACCTCAGACGGGCGAACCTGAGGAGACAGTAACACAACCGGTAATGTTATATCACAGACTGGGACAAGCCCGCGGAGAGCATTACACGGACAGACATAACACTGAGTAATCTGGGACGGGCGAACCAGAGAAGACAGTAACACAGCCGGTAATGTTATATCACATACTGGGACAAGCCAGCGGAGAGCATTACACGGACAGACATACCACTGAGTAATCTGGGACGGGCGAACCTGAGAAGACAGTAACACAACCGGTAATGTTATATCACATACTGGGACAAGCCAGCGGAGAGCATTACACGGACAGACATAACACTGAGTAATCTGGGACGGGCGAACCTGAGAAAACAGTAACACAACCGGTAATGTTACATCACAGACTGGGACAAGCCAGCGGAGAGCATTACACGGACAGACATAACACGGAGTAATCTGGGACGGGCGAACCTGAGAAGCCAGTAACACAACCGGTAATGTTACATCACAGACTGGGACAAGCCAGCGGATAGCATTACACGGACAGACATAACACTGAGTAAGTCATCTGGGTTGTTTTAAAGATTGAATTGACCTTGGACATGTTAACTTCGTGAAAACTCCGCCCAATAGTAACCTCGGTTTCCATGATAAATAGCCAGGTTTCGGACATGCCAGTGTCCTTCATCGGCCTGGCCATTGTTATCGAAGCCTGTGTGATTGTCACATCCGCATCCGCGTTTTATGGCTGTGACAGTGTATGACGTCAGCAGGAATCCTATACACTTGAAATATGGCTGATGGCATGTCATATCAACCGATTTTATGGCATCTGAGTGCGGCATGAATGTTCCACCCGTTCACAAGCAATGCTCGAAATCCGATAATTATAACAGTTCGATAAACAGCACCTAATATTTTGCTCGCTCTTCTATCTGACCTCTTCCCCAGCCTCCCGACTGGAGACACAGACACCCACCTGGTCCTGGCGTCCTGTCGGCAGCGCAGCACCAGCCTGTACTCGTAGTTACCCGTCTCCACCCGGTACATGGGCTCCTGCAGCGCCGCGTAGCTGTACTCCTCATCGTCCATCTCCTGAGGACGATGCAGGGACGCTGGTCATAACTGTTCCTCAGGAGCTGTTCTGGTCAGGAGGCGCACTCCTCGGGATATGTACTCTTCAGTATCCAGTACTTGTGCAGCACAGAAGCATATATTACGGCTGCTACTGGAGGGGAAAACACCGGTCATGAACTTCGAAGGAAGTATATGACTTGCTTTGTAATTTTTGCAAACTTCTAACTTTGAATTAGGAAATAGTATTATTTCATTGTTAACTTTAGATTACATCATTTTTATACCATAACGGTAGCCTCAGAAATTGTTGCTAAAACCAAATCAAAAGGTAATTATTTCCCTTTAAGCAGAGCTTGTTGCGCAGGCCCTGACCCCTACCGTCCGACCGGGCAACTCTGGGTAGCCGGCAGAATTTAGAGGCGAAAGTTGTATGTGCCCAAGATACCTGGAAACAGTCCGTTTACGGTTAAAAACTACGTAAAAAAAGACTACGTACTGCACAATGGGAGAGAGCGAGCGAGAGAGAGCGAGAGAGAGAGAGAGAGAGAGAGAGAGGGAGAGAGAGAGAGAGAGAGAGAGAGAGAGAGAGAGAGAGAGAGAGAGAGAGAGAGAGAGAGAGAGAGAGAGAGAGGGAGAGAGCGGGAGAGCGGGAGAGCGGGAGAGCGGGAGAGCGGGAGAGCGGGAGAGCGGGAGAGCGGGAGAGCGGGAGAGCGGGAGAGCGGGAGAGCGGGAGAGCGGGAGAGCGGGAGAGCGGGAGAGCGGGAGAGCGGGAGAGCGGGAGAGCGGGAGAGCGGGAGAGCGGGAGAGCGGGAGAGCGGGAGAGCGGGAGAGCGGGAGAGCGGGAGAGCGGGAGAGCGGGAGAGCGGGAGAGCGGGAGAGCGGGAGAGCGGGAGAGCGGGAGAGCGGGAGAGCGGGAGAGCGGGAGAGCGGGAGAGCGGGAGAGCGGGAGAGCGGGAGAGCGGGAGAGCGGGAGAGCGGGAGAGCGGGAGAGCGGGAGAGCGGGAGAGCGGGAGAGCGGGAGAGCGGGAGAGCGGGAGAGCGGGAGAGCGGGAGAGCGGGAGAGCGGGAGAGCGGGAGAGCGGGAGAGCGGGAGAGCGGGAGAGCGGGAGAGCGGGAGAGCGGGAGAGCGGGAGGGGGCGTGAACATTTGGGTCATCGGTCCAGAATACGTCTTTCTGAGCCCATTTTTTGCACATGTGTGGTCGTTTTCACAAAACAAAGAGGGGAAAGGCATCGAAAAGGTGCAATCGGTGATAGGAACACCACCGGTCCAAATTACTCCGTTCCGATACTTCGGGAGACATTAATGCGTGCTGTCAACGATGTTCTAATTGCCGCGACATTGACACCTGGTGATGTCAGAGTAACCATTTCTCCTTACGACCAATGGTGAAGATGATCAAAGTCGTCGTCATAATTCTAAAAAATGACGGTTTGTTGAATTCATATTTTAGATTAGTCATTGCATTACAACATTTCTACAATATATGCATGCGGCCGTCGCTTATGTCGAGAATCGTAGATGTCGTGTTTTGAGATGGATCGTAGCTCTGGATTTGACCGGAAGGGTGATGGTTCAAATTATCCCAGTGGTCCAAATTCCCCACGTTTACTCCCTCCCCCCCCCCCCCCCTTCGTTTACTTCTTGCTGCTAATTGCTCAACACATTGATCGACTGGAAAATGGAAACAGTTACGATCGTCTATACTAAATATGAAGATAACTTTTAGTGTCCTTTGTCGCCTGAATATGTTTGTTGCCGTTTATCGGTTACAATATTCACATGACATTGATGTGTCCGTCCCGAGTACATCGTCTCAATCGTTATTAAATCAAAAATGCCTTCGTTTGTCTTTCAGTCCGGACGAAATAACTATTCGGGTTCATATTCTACCTACATAGAATCAAAAATACGAAGAACGTTTTTCAAAGATGAAGGACCTGTTTTGTTTCGGCCCGGCAGCGACCTCTATGAGGACGCTCCCAAAGGTCACTGAGGTCACTTGGAGTCAATTATACTTCATTGAGCTATGGTAACTTTGAACGAAATCACTTTCAGCGATGAAACTCACCTCATGGCGCTTGTCGACCCAAATCAATAAATATGCAACCCGACATATACTTGACCCTGGTAACCTTGACCCAAGGTCAAATGTTGGTTTTTACAACAACAAAAATTGGAAAGGTATATGGACGCTGAAGTCAATCATGTGCATCGAACAACTTCCAGCATGAACTAAAACAAGGTTTGAATAAACAATGTTTAGTTTCTTGACTGCTAGTGCCGTGGTAAAATGTTAACACATTTTGTTATGTTATGTTATGTGACTTTTGTATTGTTATGTGACTTACTGAAAGGATAGGTGCGATCAATAACGGCTAGGAAGATTTCAAACTGATGCTTGGCATAAAAATATACTGCACAATCATTAAAGTTGTATAAACATCTGTCGATCAGTGAAATTCTGACCTTAAAAATATTTTAGTTTTTCATTATTATTCATTTTGAAACATGTTCTTGATTGTGGGAGCCGAAAGACTGTTGTGGGTGCCCACTGCCCATATCAGCTTTGTGGGTGCCCTGGCACCCACAAAGAGATAGGAAACCACACTCCTGCTTAGTGTTGAGAAACACTTCAAAAAAACCTTTCGCGGTCGGTAGGACTCGAACCTACGCTCCCAGAGGGAATCTGATTTCGAGTCAGACGCCTTAACCACTCGGCCACGACCGCCTACGTTTGTTACATGCAGCACTTGTATCGTTGAAAATGGATGGATATCACATATCTGAAAATACCGCGGCTAGATATATATCAGAGTTTGGAATGAGGGAAACATTCATTCATCGCACAAACACTGTTTTAAAAAGTCAGGATTCTAAGCAGTCATAATTTGTATAATACCATTATTATTAACACGCACAAGAGGAAAGAAGGTGCATCATAGCGTGATTTTGGGTTTTCGAGTGATCTTGTTTGTCGACAGGGAATGAGATGCTGCCTTGGGACGTGAAACAGTTCAGTTATTAGAAACGTTGCATTTAAATCCAAAACTTTAACATTAAGCAAACTATGCCTATCGTAATACTCTCGCCGGCCCCGTGGTGTAACGGTTAGTACTCAGGACTCTGAATCCTGCGATCCGAGTTCAAATCTCGGCGGGACCTTGGTTGATCCGTTTTGAGTGGCATTAATTTGCGCCTTTTTAGCGATAATGAATTAGACAAACAACATTAACATCAACATGGACAGAAAGCAATTAGTTGGCGAGAGCATATTAATAGCGACCTTTGCTCCACAAGAATTAGGGCAAGCGTGGGGAATTGCAGGGTGTCCCGTAAGGAAATCTGACTGGTGGGCCACTGCAGACGAGCCGGTTGGCTCAAATCCAGTGACGAATGAGAGGTCAACGAAAAAAAAAACGAATGACACATGTTTTAATAAAGCAGCCCCTTACCATTACCATAGCGGTGAGATCTAACAAACACACAATGGAGTTGTTGAGACTTGGTGCCAGTCAGCTGTAACGCCGTTAACCCTTATACCCAGAATCTCTTATCTATATTACCAGTAAAACGCCTTTTTGGGCAATGACCGAGCGAGCGCGCTCTGTTAAAGCTAAAACAGGTTTGAAATATGAAACGGTAAGAGAGCACACGTGGTAGTAACACAGTCATTTAAGTCCTCCAGAAGAAAAAAAATGCCAGGCCTCAATGCATGCCAACATAAAAATTAAGTTGCATTAAATTGTTCATGATCTCCTTCTCAAATCCTCCAAAAGGGAGTACGGCCTGAGCGCTGCAGCCTGCATGCTTCAGCGTATAAATTAATGCTTAGAATAATACAGCCATTTTTGATCAAGAATCATTTTTGCAAGGTTTCTTGTTCATTGCGACGTTCGCGTGTGCTAACTGACACGCGCTGTGGTACCACCTCTATCAGAACGCACCATGCCAAAACAAAATTCCTTTGATGGACCTATCCAATGATGAAAACCCAATATCAATCGGAGCAGTGGTTGCAAAGTTATTAGCTTCCGAAAAGCGTCTCTATGGCCGGGTCGGGCCGGGCCGGGCCGGATCGGACCGGGTCGGGCCGGGTCAAATGTAAATTTGTCTAGTAAGTTGACGAGAAACCTCACGGGCGCTTCGCGCCCGCTCGGTAACTATTTGAAGATCCTGTGTGTGTGCATGTGCGTGCGTGCGTGCGTGCGTGCGTGCGTGCGTGCGTGCGTGCGTGCGTGCGTGCGTGCGTGCGTGCGTGTGTGTGTGCGTGCGTGTGTCCGCACCGATCTGTGAAAAGGTCCGGTCAGCATCGGGCTCGAACCCATAAGCTTTGCGTTACAAGACTGACGTTTAAAGGGATTATACGGGTTTCCGTCCTGAAAGTAAATGCCCTCTTTTGCAGTTGTATGAGCTTTAAACACGTTTAAGACATATAACAGGGACCTCAATGCTCATTTAGTCCATTATTTCAGAAATTATCAGCGTTAAAACTTGGGCGTTTTTCGAGACTAGTATCAGATAACGAGTACTTGATCGGCACTACTGTCCACCACTTTTATCTTGAAGGAAATAGTTCACCTTCAACATTAGTTTTAAACTGATATAGCAGTTTTGTAGCCCGTGTTGGGAAACCCCTATCTGCAAGTTTGCTTGACTGAAAAGACTCTCCAGCCGAATATATTTGAGTTTTTGGCGAAGGAATGCGGTGCTGGTGAAAGAATGTTGTACTGGTTTTAGCCCGGGCAGAGGCTATACCATCAGCCAATCAGCTTGCAGCTGGTGCTAGCAAGCGAACGCCGGCCGCCGGTTGGCACATCTCCAATGCGAGTCTATCTTTACACGACTACTTTCGAATCTGATTGGCTGAACCATTGTTTACATTCGCGTGACGTCAGGACTCTGACTCAGAGAGTATGCATATAGTTTTGATAAACAATAAAAATGTACGGGTTTCTGTCCTGAATCGGCGCGATATAAGGCCATTTTTGACACTATAAAAATAAATTGTATTAAAAATATAATCAAATCGTGTTGGGTAAAAAATTTACAAGGTGAACTATTTCCTTTAAGATCAATTTTAGAGTTTTGAATTATCTGCAAGTCCTACACTGGATCACAAAATTATTATGCAATTCAAAACTGACGGGACTTTGTATTACTACACACTGTTCGTTGAGGTTTTGTGTTTTTGTAGTTTTCTTTTCTCTGGCCTTTAGCGTTGAGAATTTGGTGGTGGCGTTTTTTTTTTTTTTTTGCATGAAAATTCATGAAAATATAGAATTGTATGGGAAAACTAGGTAACTGCTGGTGTCGTTGGAACAAAACAAGTTTATTTTCTTTCAAATATTGCTTATTTTACCGGAAATATGCCATACGTGAGGTGTTTTCATTAGCATAAAAGAGATGACTGGCTCTGCCTCAGCCGGTCCTGCAGAAAATACGCGGTGGCATCACCGCGCACTTTGGAATGTCCTTACGTGCAGAAGAGGTCATTTCCAGAAAAATGTGGCTACCGTGGGACTTCTACCACCTTTATAAGTACGTTTTACTATGTAACTCAATTATTCTGGGAAAAACCCGTATAATCCCTTTAACCCAAACTGAGCTAACTGGCCGATGGCCTGCGGGCTCCGTAGGGAGGCATCTCTCCCCTCCCATTCGCAGCTCTGCTAGGTATGGGGCGGAGCCTGTGCGACTTGACTCCGGGCCACGACCCTGATCGGCCGGCCGGCTGACCTGTCGGCTGTCACATGACCAGTCAAACTGTGGGTCGGCGCCGCGCATGAGCTGGGTGGCGCATTGTGATTGGCGGCGGCCCGGTGGCGTGCGGGGTCACTGATTGGCTGGGGCTGATCGACAAGTGTCGTGGTCGGATCGCGTCCCGGCGCGGTGCCGCGCGTGGTCGCCCGATGGGGAGCAGGGCCTATGATCGGCAGCCGTGGTGTGCGGTCGAGGTGCACTTACTGTTTTGGACCCGTGCGATACAGCCATTGTCTATGTGTCTATAGGTTTGAGACAGGAGCGCACCAACGGACACTTCTACAGTTCACCTAAACAGCAATTTACCGTATGGCGAAGTAGGAAAATACATTGGCGCTTGGAGTGCCGGAATTTCGGTTTACTGCACGACTCTACTACTAAGTTTTAGGGAAAATGACCTAAGTATTTTCGACATTTCAATAACGGCCAAAGATAATGGCTATCTCAGTTCAAAACCAATACAAAGGTGAAATATTCCCTTTAACACGCACACAAGGGAAGAAGGTTATTCATCGTGATATTTTGGGTTTCCGAAGGAGCTTTGTTTTGCGATAGAATAAGATGCTGCTTTGGGACGTGAAACAGTTCAGTACTTTGAAACGTTGCATTTAAATGCAAAACTTTAACAATAAGCAAACTAAGCCTATCGTAACCCTTTCGCCGGCCCCGTGGTGTAACGGTTAGCACTCAGGACTCTGAATACTGCGATCCGAGTTCAAATCTCGGCGGGACCTTGGCTGATCCATTTTGAGTGCATTCATTTTCGCCTTCTTAGCAATAGTGAATTAGACGAACAGTAGTGTTATGCACATGAACAAGACAAATATGCTAGCAAGAGCATATTAATAACGACCTTTGATCAACAAGAATTAGGGGAGGCTGGGGGATTTGTTTTTATATATTTAGTCCGAACCTTTTGAATGGACGGATTTCCGAGGTCATGACCCGCGTTAAAGGGAAATATTGGCCTTTTCCACAAAAATGGTGTTTTTACTTGAAATTAACAGTCGAGACCAAAATATATTGTAAATTGATCATATTTTGCATATAAACATTCATACCAAAAGATATTTCAAGTTAAAGTTGATAAGCGTTCCACGCTTATAACGGTCGGTACTAACAAGTATAACTAGGTAACGAATTCACCGTCCGAGCTAAAATTAGCCTGCTCACGCATTGTTATTTACCAGTAAAACGCATTTGTGGGCGATGACCGAGCGGGCGCGCTCTGGTAAAGCTGAAACAGGTTTGAAATATGAAACGGTACGGGAGCACACGTGGTAGTAACACATAGTCCTTTTAGTCCTGTTAGTCCTCCATAAAAGTGACCAAGCCTCCATGCATGCCAACATAAAAATTAAGTTTGGTTAAATTGTTCATGATCTCCTTTCTCGAATCCTTCAAAAGGGAGTACGTCCACGTTCATTGGAGTACGTTCATGCTTCATCGTATACATTAATGCTTAGATAAATTAAGCCATTTTTGATCAATAATTATTTTTGTTCATTTCGACGTTTGCGTGTGCCACGCGCTGTGGTACCACCCCTATCAGAACGCGCCATAACAAAATCAAAATCGATTTGACGGTCCTATCCAATGGTGAAACCCCGATCTCAATCAGAGTAGTGGTTGCAAAGTTATTAGCTTCCGAAAAGCGTCGGTATGGCCGGTTCGGGCCGGTTCGGGCCGGGTAAAATGTAAAACGAGAAACCTCACGGGCGCTTCGCGCCCGCTTGCCAATCAAAATAGCACCTGTCCACTTTGTCTCGATGGTATTGAAACATTAGAGCATATGCTCTTTGAATGTACGAAACTCAAAGATGATAGAGAAGAGGCCCAAGGGAGGTACCACACCAAGTTAGAGATAAAACTCCCAGCGGTAGAATGCATATCGCTGCTGATAGGGAGCAGAGTAGAGCTGCCACTTTTCAGGCCCGTGACTACCCGCGCCGCGCTGCAAACACTGTTCTACTACCCACCACTATCCACGTGCTCAAATAAGCTGTCAACTACCCACAACTACCCGCAACATAAATTGTACTAGTTTGGGATTGAAGAAAATTAAAGCAAAAACCTTTAAATTATGCAAATGCATGCAATAAACTTGAATGATATTGCTGATATGAAAGCGCAGTCATTGAAATAAGGTTGAAAACTTTCCTTCTTTGAAAAGTTGCAAATTCCGCTATCCGCCAACTGCCCATTTCAGCCCAATTATTCCTTGTGCTACCCACAACTACCCACGTCTCGTGGGTAAGCGGGTAGAGAAGTGGCACCTCTAGAGCAGAGCCTTATCATCCATCATACCGACAAGGCCCGCATACAGAGGGAAATCATCGAGGAAAAAAACAGCATATCTGTCACATAAAATAGGCCTGAAGAGCCTATGCATTCAACTGAAACAAGACGATCATAAATGATCATGCATCTGCAAGATGGAGTCGACCATTCAAGTTCAAGTATGCAATAGGTGCATTGTAATGCAGTCATGCAACATTTATCTGAGCCGTTTTTCCGTAATCAATCAATAAACATCTTAGAAAACCGTGATACATTCGGTGGATTAACTTGGCCCCCTACGATGACTTATTACCAAGCGGACGCGAAGCGCCCGTGAGGTTTCTCGTCAACTTACTAGACAAATGTACATTTGACCCGGCCCGGCCCGGCCCAACGTGGTCCTACAGACGCTTTTCTGAAGCTAATAACTTTGCAACCACTGCTCCGATTGAGATCGGGTTTCACCATTGGATAGATCCATCAAAACAGTGCTGTTTTGTATATGGTGCGTTCTGATAGGGGTGGTACCACAGCGCTGGCACGTGCAAACGTGGGGCAGGTCAAATAACCGATTTTAGAGGAAAATCGTGACTAATGATAGAATCGCTTCATCAAACTGAACCACATTTGGCGTACGTTAAGAGCCAGTGATGCCCCATATGTTGCATGCCTAATTTAAACTTAAGGCTTGAGTGCACGTGAGCACGTGGAAGAAATAAGGGTGGCGGGTTACACCCATATGATGTGTCTGCCCCCCCCCCCCCCCCCCCGGTCACGTGACCGCCTGCGGCCGGCGAGGGACGGCTACCGGGGTCGCCGTCCCTGGCATGTCCTGTCTAACACAAAACAAAGCTTTAAGTGCTCTTTCACATTAGGAAATAACACCTAAGAACAGCTCGCTCGGTTCCCGACTCACTAAGGACGTTTTACTGGCTACTGATAATTTCCATCCATATGATTTTATGAGCGGCATCACAACATACCATATGACGAAGCCAGCGGCGATCTTAACTCATCAATGCACGAATTATATTTGTGCCGAAATTCGATATAGGTGACCTGAGGCCAAGTCAAGACCGTGATTTCTCCGATATAAGTCAACTGAAACTTTCACAAACATATTTTTATGTTGAAAAAGACAAAATTTTATTATCTTTTATCTTGAGAACTCAGTTGTAGTCTGTATTCCAGTATTCATGTACTATTTCTATCAGTAACCTTTATGACTCGCCTGAAATCACTTATGATCAATGTGGTGACTCGAACAATTTTTGGAAGATAGGACAAAGAGCAATGAAACTAACGTCATGGTTACTTTCTTGTCGAAACACATCGATCGACATGCAGCATGACCTTATCCTGATCTCAGTGGTCACTTGTCAGTGACCTTTACCTGAAGTCAATACCTATTGGTTTGGACCTAATCCGGATATGTTACATGTAGGAGCGTTGAATGTGTTTCAGCGAGAAAACACGATGGTGCATGGTGTCAAAGCCATTTTACTTCCTTGATTAGGCAAAAGTAGTTCAAGGGGAAAAAATGTAACTGTGACCTTTAGTGACCTCTGAAACCTATACTGTTGGCCTGACCTGATAATGGAGGACATTTTGGTGATTAAATTTTCCAAGAGCATTCGATTGCTTTCGGTTTGTTCCTGGCTATCATAACCTCTGAGATAAGTAAGAGTCTCTGGGATATATCTCATTAGTGGCTAAATTTGACCTGTGATGGTTTATAGTGACCTCAATATTAACCTCGGCAAAAAATGACCGTATTATGTTTGATTTAGTTTGTTCCGACCTTTTGAGAGAAAAAAATCCTCGTCTTCGTGAACCTTTTACCTTTTTTTCCTTCAAGTGAAAAACACCGGGGGCAGAATCTGCCCCCCTGCAAGGAATAGGGTTAAATATTACTAGGGTCCCTAGAAGTTTTTACTAGGGTCCTAAATATTTTACTAGAAATATCACTAGGGTCCCTACAGTCCCTAGAAGATTTTAAGGGTTTGCAAATTATTAGGGACACTGTCCCTAGTGTCGTCAGTGGTGGCGACGCCCATGGCTGCTATTTGGAAGGGATGAAACATATATCAATTTACTTTGAATGAATACGACGAAAAATGAATACAATATAACGAAAACTTAATGATTGATTTATTCCGATCTTTCAATTGCAAGTACCTAAGATTTAAACCTTAGTAAGATGTCACTCAACTAAATTTACGGCAAAATCACCCCGAAGTATAGACGGAATTCAAACCCCACCTTGACTTTCAGGCAGAAGCTGAGGTACTCAAACTTGGTGTCGAGATACTTCTGTATGGTGAGCCGCGTGTCTGGGATGGCTTTGTGCAGATAGGTGCCGAGATCACTCAGTATCTGAAGCAAAGTTGTCCAGTGACGTTAGAAATAGCAACCGAATGAGATATTGACATTAAAATATTTTCACTCAAGGGATTGCAGACAATGAGTAAAAAATGATCAAAATATAACGTTACAGTAGGAATATCATACTTAATAAACAGATAACGATTTGCAATGCTCAGGTGACTGAAATCGGTAAGGTGCGAAAGTTCTATACGAATTTTGTCGAGCATGCTATACGTTTTGTTTTAGGTTAAAGTAAAACACGGCAGACAAACTAAAGCTAGAGTTTTGGTAGAAGTGTGTCAATCACCGGCTTCAGCGTCCGCAGCAGTTTGATGCCATTTTTCTCCATGGTTCTGTGCGCGTCCCCGAAATTGGTGAACACTTCACTGGCTCCAGGCTGCGGCTCCCGAGCACCAATCACAGCGAATGTGTCGCCGAAGGCTACCAATCAGAGCGAGCGTGATGTTAGCCACGACCAATTACAGTGAACGTGCCGCCGAAAGCTGCCAATAAGAGCGGGCATGATGTCGTAGGCGACGAATCACAGCGAGCAAAACGGAGCAAAACAATCGTAGTCAGTAAAACAAAACACAAACAAGCCACAAGAAGATGTGTGAAATTACAACGGAACCGGCAGAGGCACGACCCAGCATGACACTCATCCTAAATTGACACTATTAGGATGAGTGTCATGTCGCAGATGATGGTCCATGACAAAGAGTTAAGGCGAGCTAGACCTTTCACAGACGCTTGCCTTTGTGGACTCTGCAGAGGTCAAAGAACGCTCGTAGAACCTTCTTCATGTGTTCCACGACACCTTGATACATCTTCTCTGTCCGCTCCAGCTCCTCCAGGCGTTTGACCAGCGAGTCGTTGCAGAGGATGGCCCTGGACAGTCCTAGCGCGTCCGCGGTGCTGGCGCTCATCAGCTCCACCAGCCGGTGTTTGACCTTCTTCAGGACGATGTCCAGCGACTTGCCCTGCTTCGGGTCCGCGTGCAGCTTGTTGTAGCTGACAGTGACGTCACCCTGATGTGCATAATAACGTGATGGGGAGAATGGCGTCACCAGGTGAACGAACACATACATTACACAGGTTGAAGTAAGCAGACCAACGCAATTGTACGCAGTGGCTTCGAGTGGCACTGGAGTAACTTAGAACTGCACATACTTGAGCCTGGGTCTAAGTGGAACTTGGAACTAAAATAAACTTGATTACAAATTTAAGATGTACACAACTGAGGAAATGACCCAAAATACATTTCTGAGTGTCCGCCTCCGCCAGAAGGCACTCGTAAGCAACATATCGTGAGCGACAACAATCGCGTTGCTCAAATAAATCACTGGCGTATGTACAGTGCGTGTGGAACGTGGAGCTAAGGCCAGCCGTTATTCCATAGCACACCGGCCATTTCCGTACCTTGATGGCCTGGATGATCTTGGCGACCTCGACCTTGGTTCGACCTTTGATCGAGGTGCCGTTGACGCCGATCAGCTCATCACCCGACTGGAGGGTGCCGTCCTTACCGGCCGGAGTATTGTCAAACACCTGCAGGGTTACCGCTGGTCAGTGCTCACTGCTCAGGTCAAAGTCGTGTTGCAGTACTGAGCCACATAGCTCAGAAAGGGTTAGCTGAATAGCACTAGACTCTGCAGTATAACCTTCTGCATGTGTTCCACGACACCTTGATACATCTTATCTGTCCGCTCTAGCTCCTCCAGGCGTTTGACCAGCGAGTCGATTCATGGAGGATGGCCCTGGACAGTGGAATGTGGAGCTGAGGCAAGCCGTTATTCCAGATGAAAGAAAGATGAAAGCTTTCGTCGGCACGTTTACTGTAATTGGTCGTGGCTAACTCTGGAGGAGCGAAACAGCTCCGAAGAAGGTTCTACGGCGCGTGCACTGTAATTGGTCGTGGCTAACTCTGGCGGAGCGAAACAGCTCCGAACAAGTTTCCCCTCAAATAAAACGGAGAGCAAAGTTGATCATTTTAAACCGGTGTGAGACAAAAGAGATATTAAAAGCTATACAATGTTCATCCATGCAAATCCATTGTAAAGATATTTATACTAACGAAATCCTATTGACAAAACACGTCATGCTTTGATGATCGCACTGTTGCGGATTACGCAGCCAATATGTTGCGGATTAGCAGCGTAGCTTGCAGCCAATATGAGCGTGCCATTATCAGCTGAGGAAGTGACACAGTTGTAGTCCAATACTCTCCTCACCTGGACGACATAGAGACAGGGACAGAGCGGGGCGCCGCCGCCGATGCTGATACCGATCAGGTTTGTGTCGTCCTTGCTCAGGGTCACGCTGCCCGTGGTCAGGGTCATGCCCCTGAAACAAAATGGCGTCAAGTCACATTGCGTTGAAGTCGGAAGAGTTCGTTCTGTCCAGTTGAGTTATGATTTGATGGCCGCGGACCGCCCAGTCTGGACGTGATTCACACGCTAGGGTGTCCCAAAAAACACACTTTTTCGTCGGTGGAAGCTTGCCAATTGGCACGGCGTTCTTCTCTAGGCTAGTAACAAGTATGCCAAATTTAATTTCGATCCTTTGAGTTTTGCCCCCCGGGCCTACGTAAGTTGTTGACCCCTACCCAAAAGGTCAAAGATCAAAGTATCTCGTACAGACCTCCGCGTGTGCTCATTTGAAAGCTCTGTCGAGTAGAATAAACTATAATTCAGTCGAAATACTCAAAATTCAAGTTTGCGTTACATGGGTCATAAACAGCCCAAACCCAAGCCTTCAATAGAGCTCTATTGAAGGCTGGCTTTTGGGCTCTATTTATGTCTCATAGAACGCAAACTTTAATTTAGAGCATTTCGACTGAATTTAAAGTTTACTCTACTCGACAAGAGCTTTCAAATGAGCACACGCGTGACGCGGAGGTCTGTACGAGAGACTTTGATTTCTGACCTTTTGGGTAGGGGTCAACAACTTACGTAGGCCCGGGGGGGACCAAAGCTCAAAGGATCTAAATGAAATTTGGCATACTTGTTATTGGCCTAAAGAAGAACGCCGTGACAATTGGCAAGCTTGCACCGACGAAAGGGTGTTTTTGGGGGGGACACCCTACGTCACACGCTTGTCGCTTTTTGTGTATGGCGTCGCGTAAAAGTCAAAAGGCTACACGAGTAGAATACGCAGCGGTAGAAAACTGCACATTGAAAGGTGGAACAAAAGGTCACATCGACTTCGAACAACGGTACTTTGCTAATAACTTTTACGTCGCAAATCTTTAAGCCGACTCAGGGGCGTAGTTTCTCAAAATGAGTTGAGGGGCCTGAACTCAGGCCCAGCCTTATAGCATTCCAAACAAGTTTATTCTTATCTGACTTCCCCATAATGAATAGCGTTTTTGTTCGATATACAATACAATGTCTTATTTCTAATTTTGATTTGTCTTGGTATTTCTTTATCTTTGCCCTTGTTATTGTTGCTGTATGTAAAATATCTGCTTTTAAGTTGAGGGGACTGACTGAAAAGTTGAGGGGGCTGAGCTACAAGTTGAGGGGCCCCCTCAACTGAACAGGAAACTACACCCCTGAGCAGACTATTTAAACCTTAATATTTCTTGAACACTTCGCACCTCAACTGATTCTGAACACCCGATCTGATTCTTACGTTCTGGCCTGGATTTCTCGGAACATGTTCATCGTACGTCGTATTGCCAGGTCTTGGATAACACTTCTACTAATGCTTAAACGATGCAACTCAGACTCAATCTTGATGTTATGATGTCACGTCAGACGTAAATGAATGAGTGCCATCATCTTTGCAGATAACATGCGGGCCAACGGGCTTTAAAAGCCCCCGTCAACTTCCTTAAAATAAAAAAAATACAATACAATTTCCAAAGAGGCATTACAGTTTTGTATCTTTGACTTTGTTTTTGTCTTTGCCCTGTCTTGCTAGTGTCTGCAGGTTTCAGGGAAGTTAATAATGCATATGCAAGCAAGACCAGGACAAAGATATTCGACAGTGACTCAACTAAGCGGCGTTGCCGTCGAAACCAAGTGTTTTCTTCACACCGCACGTGTCCCCCGCCCCACACCGCACGTGTCCCCCTGTCCCACACCGCACGTGTCCCCTGTCCCACACCGCACGTGTCCCCTGTCCCACACCGCACGTGTCCCCTGTCCCACACCGCACGTGTCCCCCTGTCCCACACCGCACGTGTCCCCTGTCCCACACCGCACGTGTCCCCTGTCCCACACCGCACGTGTCCCCTGTCCCACACCGCACGTGTCCCCCGCCCCACACCGCACGTGTCCCCTGTCCCACACCGCACGTGTCCCCTGTCCCACACCGCACGTGTCCCCCGCCCCACACCGCACGTGTCCCCTGTCCCCACACCGCACGTGTCCCCTGTCCCACACCGCACGTGTCCCCCGCCCCACACCGCACGTGTCCCCCGCCCCACACCGCACGTGTCCCCCGTCCCACACCGCACGTGTCCCCTGTCCCACACCGCACGTGTCCCCCGTCCCACACCGCACGTGTCCCCTGTCCCACACCGCACGTGTCCCCCGCCCCCACACCGCACGTGTCCCCCGCCCCCACACCGCACGTGTCCCCTGCCCCCACACCGCACGTGTCCCCCCGCCCCACACCGCACGTGTCCCCTGTCCCACACCACACGTGTCCCCTGCCCCCACACCACACGTGTCCCCTGCCCCACACCGCACGTGTCCCCTGTCCCACACCGCACGTGTCCCCCCGCCCCCACACCGCACGTGTCCCCTGCCCCACACCGCACGTGTCCCCTGTCCCACACCCGCACGTGGTCCCCTGTCCCACACCGCACGTGTCCCCTGTCCCCACACCGCACGTGTCCCTGGGCACGTGTCCCCTGTCCCCACACCGCACGTGTCCCCCTGTCCCACACCGCACGTGTCCCCCGTCCCACACCGCACGTGTCCCCTGTCCCACACCGCACGTGTCCCCCGTCCCACACCGCACGTGTCCCCTGTCCCACACCGCACGTGTCCCCTGTCCCACACCGCACGTGTCCCCTGTCCCACACCGCACGTGTCCCCTGTCCCACACCGCACGTGTCCCCTGTCCCACACCGCACGTGTCCCCTGTCCCACACCGCACGTGTCCCCTGTCCCACACCGCACGTGTCCCCTGTCCCACACCGCACGTGTCCCCTGTCCCACACCGCACGTGTCCCCTGTCCTCACACCGCACGTGTCCCCTGTCCCACACCCGCACGTGTCCCCTGTCCCACACCGCACGTGTCCCCTGTCCCACACCGCACGTGTCCCCTGTCCCACACCGCACGTGTCCCCTGTCCCACACCGCACGTGTCCCCTGCCCCACACCGCACGTGTCCCCTGTCCCACACCGCACGTGTCCCCTGTCCCACACCGCACGTGTCCCCCTGTCCCACACCGCACGTGTCCCCTGTCCCACACCGCACGTGTCCCCCGTCCCACACCGCACGTGTCCCCTGTCCCACACCACACGTGTCCCCCGCCCCACACCGCACGTGTCCCCTGTCCCACACCGCACGTGTCCCCTGTCCCACACCGCACGTGTCCCCCTGTCCCACACCGCACGTGTCCCCCTGTCCCACACCGCACGTGTCCCCCTGTCCCACACCGCACGTGTCCCCCGCCCCACACCGCACGTGTCCCCCGTCCCACACCGCACGTGTCCCCTGTCCCACACCGCACGTGTCCCCCGCCCCACACCGCACGTGTCCCCTGTCCCACACCGCACGTGTCCCCTGTCCCACACCGCACGTGTCCCCTGTCCCACACCGCACGTGTCCCCTGTCCCACACCACACGTGTCCCCCGTCCCACACCGCACGTGTCCCCTGTCCCACACCACACGTGTCCCCCGCCCCACACCGCACGTGTCCCCCTGTCCCACACCGCACGTGTCCCCTGTCCCACACCCGCACGTGTCCCCTGTCCCACACCGCACGTGTCCCCTGTCCCACACCGCACGTGTCCCCTGTCCCACACCGCACGTGTCCCCCGCCCCACACCGCACGTGTCCCCCGTCCCACACCGCACGTGTCCCCTGTCCCACACCGCACGTGTCCCCCGCCCCACACCGCACGTTGTCCCCTGTCCCACACCCGCACGTGTCCCCTGTCCCACACCGCACGTGTCCCCTGTCCCACACCGCACGTGTCCCCTGTCCCACACCGCACGTGTCCCTGTCCCACACCACACGTGTCCCGGTCCCGCCCACACCGCACGTGTCCCCTGTCCCACACCGCACGTGTCCCCTGTCCCACACCGCACGTGTCCCCCGTCCCCACACCGCACGTGTCCCCTGTCCCACACCGCACGTGTCCCCCTGTCCCACACCGCACGTGTCCCCTGTCCCACACCGCACGTGTCCCCTGTCCCACACCACACGTGTCCCCCGTCCCACACCGCACGTGTCCCCTGTCCCACACCGCACGTGTCCCCTGTCCCACAACCGCACGTGTCCCCTGTCCCACACCGCACGTGTCCCCTGTCCCACACCGCACGTGTCCCCCGTCCCACACCGCACGTGTCCCCCGTCCCACACCGCACGTTGTCCCCGCCCCACACCGCACGTGTCCCCCGTCCCACACCGCACGTGTCCCCTGTCCCACACCGCACGTGTCCCCTGCCCCCACACCGCACGTGTCCCCTGTCCCACACCGCACGTGTCCCCCGCCCCACAACCGCACGTGTCCCCCGCCCCACACCACACGTGTCCCCCGTCCCACACCGCACGTGTCCCCCCGTCCCACACCGCACGTGTCCCCCGCCCCACACCGCACGTGTCCCCCGTCCCACACCGCACGTGTCCCCTGCCCCCACACCACACGTGTCCCCTGCCCCACACCGCACGTGTCCCCTGTCCCACACCGCACGTGTCCCCCGCCCCACACCACACGTGTCCCCCGTCCCACACCGCACGTGTCCCCCGTCCCACACCGCACGTGTCCCCCCGCCCCACACCGCACGTGTCCCCCGTCCCACACCGCACGTGTCCCTGCCCCACACCACACGTGTCCCCTGCCCCACACCGCACGTGTCCCCGTCCCACACCGCACGTGTCCCCCCGCCCCACACCGCACCGTGTCCCCTGCCCCACACCACACGTGTCCCCCGCCCCACACCGCACGTGTCCCCTGTCCCGCACCGCACGTGTCCCCTGTCCCACACCGCACGTGTCCCCTGTCCCCACACCACACGTGTCCCCCGCCCCACACCGCACGTGTCCCCTGTCCCACACCGCACGTGTCCCCTGTCCCACACCGCACGTGTCCCCCGCCCCACACCGCACGTGTCCCCTGTCCCACACCGCACGTGTCCCCTGTCCCACACCACACGTGTCCCCTGTCCCACACCACATCACGTGTCCCCTGTCCCACACCACACGTGTCCCCCGCCCCACACCGCACGTGTCCCCTGTCCCACACCGCACGTGTCCCCTGTCCCACACCGCACGTGTCCCCTGTCCACACCGCACGTGTCCCCCGCCCCACACCGCACGTGTCCCCTGTCCCACACCGCACGTGTCCCCTGTCCCACACCACACGTGTCCCCTGTCCCACACCACACGTGTCCCCTGCCCCACACCGCACGTGTCCCCCTGTCCCACACCACACGTGTCCCCTGTCCCACACCGCACGTGTCCCCTGTCCCACACCACACGTGTCCCCCGCCCCACACCGCACGTGTCCCCCTGTCCCACACCGCACGTGTCCCCTGTCCCCACACCGCACGTGTCCCCCTGTCCCACACCGCACGTGTCCCCGCCCCACACCGCACGTGTCCCCATGTCCCACACCGCACGTGTCCCCTGTCCCACACCACACGTGTCCCCTGTCCCCACACCACACGTGTCCCCTGCCCCACACCGCACGTGTCCCCTGTCCCACACCGCACGTGTCCCCTGTCCCACACCGCACGTGTCCCCTGTCCCACACCGCACGTGTCCCCTGTCCCACACCGCACGTGTCCCCTGTCCCACACCGCACGTGTCCCCCTGTCCCACACCGCACGTGTCCCCTGTCCCACACCGCACGTGTCCCCTGTCCCACACCACACGTGTCCCCCCGCCCCACACCGCACGTGTCCCCCGCCCCACACCGCACGTGTCCCCCTGCCCCACACCGCACGTGTCCCCTGTCCCACACCGCACGTGTCCCCTGCCCCACACCGCACGTGTCCCCTGTCCCACACCGCACGTGTCCCCTGTCCCACACCGCACGTGTCCCCTGTCCCACACCGCACGTGTCCCCTGCCCCACACCGCACGTGTCCCTGTCCCACACCGCACGTGTCCCCTGTCCCCACACCGCACGTGTCCCCTGCCCCACACCGCACGTGTCCCCTGTCCCACACCGCACGTGTCCCCTGTCCCCACACCGCACGTGTCCCCTGCCCCACACCGCACGTGTCCCCTGTCCCACACCGCACGTGTCCCCTGCCCCACACCGCACGTGTCCCCTGTCCCACACCGCACGTGTCCCCTGTCCCACACCGCACGTGTCCCCTGTCCCCAACCGCACGTGTCCCGTCCCACCGCACGTGTCCCCCGCCCCACACCGCACGTGTCCCCTGTCCCACACCGCACGTGTCCCCCGCCCACACCGCACGTGTCCCCTGTCCCACACCGCACGTGTCCCCCGCCCCACACGCACGTGTCCCCTGTCCCACACCGCACGTGTCCCCTGCCCCACACCGCACGTGTCCCCGCCCACACCGCACGTGTCCCTGTCCCACACACCGCAACGTGTCCCCCGCCCCCACACCGCACGTGTCCCCCTGTCCCCACACCGCACGTGTCCCCTGTCCCCCCACACCGCACGTGTCCCCTGTCCCCACACCGCACGTGTCCCCCTGTCCCCACACCGCACGTGTCCCCTGTCCCACACCGCACGTGTCCCCTGCCCCACACCGCACGTGTCCCCTGCCCCACACCGCACGTGTCCCCTGTCCCCACACCGCACGTGTCCCCTGTCCCCACACCGCACGTGTCCCCTGTCCCACACCGCACGTGTCCCCTGTCCCACACCGCACGTGTCCCCTGTCCCACACCGCACGTGTCCCCTGTCCCCACACCGCACGTGTCCCCTGCCCCACACCGCACGTGCCCTGTCCCACGCACGTGTCCCCTGCCCACACCGCACGTGTCCCCTGTCCCCACACCGCACGTGTCCCCTGTCCCACACCGCACGTGTCCCCCTGTCCCACACCGCACGTGTCCCCTGTCCCACACCGCACGTGTCCCCTGTCCCACACCGCACGTGTCCCCTGTCCCCACACCGCACGTGTCCCCTGTCCCCACACCGCACGTGTCCCCTGTCCCACACCGCACGTGTCCCCTGTCCCCACACCAGCACGTGTCCCCTGTCCCACACCGCACGTGTCCCCTGTCCCACACCGCACGTGTCCCCTGTCCCACACCGCACGTGTCCCCTGCCCCACACCGCACGTGTCCCCTGCCCACACCGCACGTGTCCCCTGTCCCACACCGCACGTGTCCCCTGTCCCACACCGCACGTGTCCCCTGTCCCACACCGCACGTGTCCCCTGTCCCACACCGCACGTGTCCCCTGTCCCACACCGCACGTGTCCCCTGTCCCACACCGCACGTGTCCCCTGTCCCACACCGCACGTGTCCCCTGTCCCACACCGCACGTGTCCCTGTCCCACACCGCACGTGTCCCCTGTCCCACACCGCACGTGTCCCCTGTCCCACACCGCACGTGTCCCCTGTCCCACACCGCACGTGTCCCCTGTCCCACACCGCACGTGTCCCCTGTCCCACACCGCACGTGTCCCCTGTCCCACACCACACGTGTCCCCTGCCCACACCGCACGTGTCCCCCTGCCCCACACCGCACGTGTCCCCTGTCCCACACCGCACGTGTCCCCTGTCCCACACCGCACGTGTCCCCTGTCCCACACCGCACGTGTCCCCTGTCCCACCACCACACGTGTCCCCTGCCCCACACCGCACGTGTCCCCTGTCCCACACCGCACGTGTCCCCTGCCCCACACCACACGTGTCCCCTGTCCCACACCGCACGTGTCCCAGCCCACACCGCACGTGTCCCCTGTCCCCACAACCGCACGGTGTCGCCTGTCCCACACCGCACGTGTCCCCCTGTCCCCACACCGCACGTGTCGCCCGGTGCCTCCAACACCACACGTGTCCCCCTGCCCCACACCGCACGTGTCCCCCTGTCCACACCGGCACGTGTCCCCTGTCCCACACCGCACGTGTCCCCCTGTCCCACACCCGCACGTGTCCCTGTCCCCACACCACACGTGTCCCCTGCCCCACACCGCACGTGTCCCCTGTCCCACACCGCACGTGTCCCCCTGCCCCACACCGCACGTGTCCCCCTGTCCGCACACGCGGGCACGGTGTCGCCCCGCCCCACGAGCCGCTCGTGGCCCCTTGTCCGCACACC
>JAXIVJ010013421.1:12500-32500 GCA_036785665.1 Chirona hameri | reverse complement strand
TATGATGGCGCGATTTGTGCAGTTTCAACCGAGAGAGAAAAAAAAATCCAGGGGTGTTGGGCATTTTTTGAGGGGTGGTATGGTGTTTGAAGGTGTGAATGTCAGGAAAACAATCATTTTTTTAGATCGGATTTCCTTATAAGGCCATGCTCCGCCCATTTTGATGACAGTCACGTCCTACTTTTTGATCGATTATTTTTTAGATCGCCTCTCCGTAGTTTGCCGAACTGATGTCATTCAAATTAGTGAAGTAGTTTGGGAGATAATGACGTTTTAGTGACGTCGGGTCATGCCATTTTTTTGTGGAAAAACGATAAATGTTTGAAAAACCGTAGAAAATCGAGTTGTAAAGCAAATTACAAGAAAAATAAAATGCAAGAAAATAAAATTTTCCTCAAAATGGTTATCTCAGATTTGCACTTTTGTTAGTTTTGTATCCCCCCCCCCCCCCCCCCCCCAAAAAAAAAACTTATTTGTTTAGGAAAAATCCCACAAAAGCTGAATTTTCTAAGATATAAAAAACGGAATATATATTGGATAACCAAATATGAACGATACCCACACCAAATTTAAAAGTAAAATATCTATTTTTGACTAAGTGTGATATGGCTCCAAGTATGATTAACTCAAGACGTAATTTTTTTAATTGCATTTTGTGGCATTAATTACAGGCAATTGAATGCCGCCACTATATTTATTAGACAAAACTGGTCTAGAAACATGACTTTTGTTTATATTGATCAATTTCAAATGTTGACCTTATGCAACCTGACCTTGACCTGAACTTCTCCTAAGGGCCATTATATGGGGTCAGGGTGTAAAATTGGCTACTACTATCAAATTATACGTGTAAAGTAATCCATAAAACATGTGTCGCATGACTTTCGTAGACCCTTTGCCAATAGTTATATTTACTGACCTGCCCTTGACGGCTTGACCTTTGCTTACAATCTCAATTTCCCTTATGCGGAAGATGTATGATGCCTCTGAGAGTACTTTGTGCCATAATAGTCGGAATATAAGGCTTTAAATGGAAAGTATAGCAAATCAGCCCAAATACCTCGACTTTGACATTTCACCTGACCTGACCTGACATGCGATCTTATTTTGAACATTTCACGTATATGTTATGCGTGCGTCTCATTGAGAGATTTATATTGCTCCCTTGCGCGTCTCGCTGCGGTTATTGGTTCGGAAGATAACGAGATGACAGTATATGCCCTCCCTCCCCCCCCCCCCCCCCCCAGTTCGGCTGAATACCCCAGCGGGGCGCGGAACCCTTTTGAAAGTCTGGTGGCATGATCGAAGGTCCGACTGCGGATATACGTAGGTTCACATGATTCACAAGATTTACATGATTTTGTATTCTCCGGGCAGTGTCCTGAAATTGTTTTTTGCAAGAGTGTGATGAATGCTGAGAGGACGTCACTATTCCAGAAGGAGGTGGATATTGAGGTTCGAATTTGTATGATAATAACCCAAAATGGATGCTTCGGGCAGTCAGTTTGTTGTATATTTAACAAAAAGTAGCTGTTCCGATGATTCAAAACTAAGCGTGTGTTAAAAGCGTGACTTGTTTTGAATACTATTTAGCTCGATCGCTAGTGACGTTTCGATGGCAAGTGACGTGACAAAAAAGTTTATTTGGGTGTGGCTTTCCACTCATATTTGTGAAGTTCAGGACACTGTTTCCGGGTAACTACATGTAGCCCGGAGAAGCAAAAAAAGTATATTGTCGCAACATCGGGAAACTAAGTTGCAAAATCTTGTGTTACGACAGTTGGGTCGCGCCAATCCAAAGGGATTATCAAATGTTTTCAGCGTCGGTCACCGATTTTTACGACATTTGGTCTCAAGATCAAATAAAACGTGTTTCCCCAGAATCAGGTCCATTTTGACCTTACAGGTCTCCTTCAAGGTCAAATTAAATGTCAAAGAACGGGGGACGATGCTGTAGCGCCCAAAGTTTGCGTCCGATTGCAACACAAATTGTCTCACGATGCCCCGTGCCCATTTCCAGGATGACAAGTATTCTTAGAGTAAATTTGTTTCCCGTGACCTTCTAGGTCAAAGGACGGGGAACGCTGTAGCGCCCAACTTTGTGCGCTAACTTGAAGGTCACGGGGCACAACTCTAAGAATGCTCGTCATTCTGTAAATGGAAAGGACTGGGAACGAAATCCCGTCCTTTGGACCCTGAATGACATTAAATGTCACGGGGCTTGACCTTGAAGGTCACGGGGCACAACTCTGAACATTATTGTAATATTGGAACTGGGCACAAGAAATCGTTTGAGACCAATTTGTCGCGATCGGGCGGTATCTTTGGGCGCTACAGCGTTCCCCGTCGTTTGACCTTGAATTTGATCTTGAAGGAGACCAGTAAGGTCAAAATGGACCTGATTTTTGCATCGCTTTCGGGCCGGCAAGATGCCATTCGGAGGCGGTATGATTCCTTCCGAGGGTGGCAAGACGTCTTCCGAACTCCGAAGGCGGCATAATGCACTCTGAGGGCGACAAAATGTCTTCCGAGGGCGGCAAAATGTTTTCCGAGGGCGACATGATGCTTTCCGCGGGCGGCATAATGCGCTCTGAGGGCGGCAAGATGCCTTCCGAGGGCGTTAATATGTCTACAAAGGCGGCATGAAGCCTTCCAAGACTAGCATAATGCGCTCTGAGGGCAGCAGGATGCCTTCCGAAGGCGGCATATTGAACTCTGAGGGCGGCATAATGTGCTCTGAGGGCGGCAAGATGCCTTCAGAGGGCGACAAGACATCTTGCGAGGGCGGCATAATGCACTCCGAGGGCGGCAAGATGTTTTCCGAGGGCGGCATAATGCGATGTGAGGTTGGCAACATGCCTTCCGAGGGCGGCAAGATGTCTTCCGAGGGCGGCATGATGCCTTCTAAGAGCGGCATAATGCGCTCTGAGGGCGGCAGGATGCCTTCCGAGGGCGGCATATTGCGTTCTGAGGGCGGCATAATGTCATCTGAGGGCGGCAAGATGCCTTCAGAGGGCGACAAGACATTTTGCGAGGGCGTCAAAATGTCTTCCGAGGGCGGCAAAATGTCTTCCGAGGGCGACACGATGTTTTCCGAGGGTGACACGATGTTTTCCGAGGGCGGCATAATGCTTTCCGAGGGCGGCGATGTACCTTCTGAGGGCGGCATAATGCGTTGTGAGGGCGGCAAGCTGTCTTCTGACTTCTGAGGGTACCAGGGGATGCCTTTCAAGAGTGCTACGACGCTGTCGGTAGACAAGGGCGCCCTGTCGACCTCCCGAGAACGCTACGGCGCCTTCGGCGCCGGCAAATCCTTCGCAAGAGCGGCGTCGCGGCGCCTTCGGCGCCGGTTTTTAAGGCAGGGGGCTTCAGCCCCTACGCCCCTCCCCCCCCCCCCCAGATCCGCCACTGGTGTCAGTCATTCTGCTCCCTCTGTCTGTCAGCATCTTGTCCTTAGCGTTCTTCGTGGAGGACAGGTTTGGAGGGGTCGGAGCGATCTCTGCTCCCTCTGTCTGTCAGCATCCTGTCCTTGGCGTTCTTCGTGGAAGACAGGTTTGGAGGTGTCGGAGCGATCTCTGCTCGCTCTGTCCGACAGCATCCTGTCCTTGACGTTCTTCGTGGAGGACAGGTTTGGAGGTGTGTCGGGGTGATCTCTGCTCCCTCTGTCTGGCAGCATCCTGTCCTTGGCGTTCTTCGTGGAGGACAGGTTTGGAGGTGTGTCGGAGCGATCTCTGCTCCCTCTGTCTGGCAGCATCCTGTCCTTGGCGTTCTTCGTGGAGGACAGGTTTGGAGGTGTGTCGGGGTGATCTCTGCTCCCTCTGTCTGGCAGCATCCTGTCCTTGGCGTTGTTCGTGGAGGACAGGTTTGGAGGTGTGTCGCGGTGATCGGGTCGGGCCGTCGGTTATATTGAGACCCCTGGAATGTGGTCATGGAGGCCCTCTGATTCGGCCGATATATAATAATGACAAAACGCTGGCCCATATGTTATTGCTGGCATCTCCATGCAGCTGTTTGGAGATGCCAGCTGTTTTGTGGTATTTGGGCGGTTGTACTTGAGTTTTATCTGGCGGGACTTGATCAGTAGTTATTGTTTCTTGTGTGCGATGATACTGTGTAATTGTATTATTTGGCCCACTAGTTGGCTGTGTGGCGCATGTGATGTTAAATATGGCGGGTGAAGTGACGTTAAATATGGCGGGTGAATATCGCGGGTAAAATATGAGCAGCAGCTGTTTGGCCGCTCTTGCCCAGCTTCTCTCCTTCCTGGACGCCCCTGGCAGGCAGGGGTTGCTGTGATTCACAGTCACAGTAGCCTTGGCACCAGGCAGCGCTGGCGGGCGCCACTACGGTACTACTCCGGCGGGGCGGGGGGGGGGGGGCGTCTGCGTGCCGGCCCGGTCACCGACCCTACGCACGGCGCGCAGTCAGCTGACGCACCCCCGGCGCCCCCGCCCACAGTCGGTCAAGGTCACCTGGCCGTGGCGGTGCCCCACCGCCCCGCCGCCGACGACACTCATGACCGAATGTGGGTCATGTGTCCGCCAATGAGGGATGGGTGGGGGCGGGTGCGTGGGGCATGACCATAACCCTGGAAACGCACCAGATGTCAAAGTCATGGGGAGGACGAGAGACTTCGTGAGAAGGGGAAATGTGTTGCATTGTATTGTTTGCGAAACGGAGTAAGATAATGTGAAAATGTGAGTGGGGTATGCGTATTTTGGGTTGGTTTTAGTATGAGATAGTCTAGCACTTTGATTCCTGTCTCAGGAAATATTCGCGGGTGCTTGCGAACTTGTTTCGTGAGCGCTATCGAACCCAGATGCGGACATAGATGAACGGTCGGTAAATGTGGAAACGACTGCGCGTGGTGCGGTCAAACACCTTGGTTAGGTTATACCAGCGGGGCCAGATACGATCTAAACCGGGAGTTGTCTGTCTGGTAGCGCCCAGATACAGCCTGTCGACATATCCCGTCCGTCTGTTTTTATTCGGGGACCGGTCCTGTCGGGATATCAATCGGAGCTCAGAGGTCACGCGATCACCAGACGTCGTGTGACGTCATCGTGTCCATCCCGCGTCAGAACGCGTCGCAGAAATCAACGAGCTTTGACAGATCACTCGCACGAGGGACTCTGAAAATCGACACAGAGCGATGTGCAGCGATCAGCGTTAGCCCTGCCCCCTGCCGTCCACGGGGGGGGGTCGGGGGCGGGGCTTGGCGGTAACCGGTTCTGGGCAGACCCCTGCCTCGGCCGGTGCCGCCATCGCCTTGTCGGTGGGCGCTGGGTGACGTCACTGGGTCAGTTAGAGCTCGGTGGCCGAGCGCGCCGGACGCTGCGGGGTGCGGCGGCGAGGAGATCTCCCCCAGAGTCCGCAGGGCGGCTGGACCGACCCACAGCATGTGCAAGTTCAACCTCTTCGATGCCATCAGTACCAGTCTCGGTGAGTGGGCGCTGGCTGGTGAGTGGGCGCTGGCTGGTGAGTGGGCACTGGCAGTCTCGGTGAGTGGGCGCTGGCTGGATTTCTCCCAGGAGATTCAATAATTCGATTGTATTGATGTATTTGTCATGGTTGGAAAACAACAGGCAACAGCCCTCTTGCGGCTGGCCCACTTGCAGACCACACAATCACGAACACTCATACATTCACGCATGTATACCTAAAACATAATGGCAATGCAAATAAATATCCTGTTATGTGGAGATGACCTAACCTGACCAGACCTGACCTGACCTGACCTGATCTGACCTGACCTGACCTGACCAGACCTGACTTGACCTGACCTGACCTGACCTGACCAGACCTGATCAGACCTGATCAGACCAGACCTGACCAGACCTGACCTGACCTGACCTGACCAGACCTGACCAGACCTGACCAGACCTGATCAGACCAGACCTGACCTGACCAGACCTGATCAGACCAGACCTGATCAGATCAGACCAGACCTGACCTGACCTGACCTGACCAGACCTGATCAGACCAGACCTGACTTGACCTGACCTGACTTGACCTGACCTGACCAGACCTGATCAGACCTGACCAGACCAGACCAGACCTGACCAGACCTGACCAGACCTGACCAGACCTGATCAGACCAGACCAGACCTGACTTGACCTGATATGACCTGACTTGACCTGACCTGACCTGACCTGACCTGACCTGACCTGACCTGACCTGACCGGGAGGTCGAACTCCCAGTCAGTGTACGGAGCGGGATTCGCCCTCGTTGGTGCAGTTCCGGAAGAGGTAGTCACAGATCGGTGGCGATCTTGGCTCTGTCGTGACTCTTAGTTGGATTGCATCATTTAAGCCGCGATGTTACACCGCAGACACGTAATGTTGTAACATTGTAAAGTAATGTAAAGTCGTCACAATGCAGAGGTTCAGTAAGACAGAAATGCACGTTCTTTTCGTCGGTGAGCACGTGGCCGGTGGCGATTGTATGCAGGTGTTTGTAGGATGGTAGCGGTTGCTGGAACTGGAGGGAGTGAGAAATGAAATTGGAATGCCGTAACTGCGCAGAAGCTTGTAGAAATAACCTAGATAGATTCGTATGTGCAAAATTTGCATTGGGATTGTTCGTCTTACATAAACTGTTCTACACTTTTTGTCTGATGGTTCAGGATATTTGTCATATTTATTGTATTATTCAATATTGCAGGACATGTCCATTTTATCCGGCCGATTTGGCACGAACATTTTCGTTTGAAAATTGAAAGGATTTTGTGTGTGCCGATTTAGAGCGTCGTGACGTTTAACTTTATCAATGCCAGGGATGGGTGTATTGAGTAGTCTCGCTTGAAAGTAACTATCCACTGCGGTGGTGGCGCTACCCGTCCCGACCGCGGTAGGGCAGTGAAGTTTGAGAGCCACTGGATTGCCTGACCCGGGGATCGCGGAATGCGAGGGGAGCGAGCTGTCTAGAGGAACCCAGGAACAGATCGGATCGGTCCCCGATACTGGACTGGGACAAGCTTACTTGGTTGTGTCGTTTTGCTTGGGATCTGCAAGAGCCTAGGCAAAACGACATAGACGTTTAGACATAGTATACATACACGACAAGAGCACATGGACGTTCGATCACGAGGCAAACTGGCTAAACTTGTCTTATTTGCAGACACTCTATAAAGAGTAAGCACACATTTCGAAATGTTCCGATTCCCACCAGTGTTGACTTAGTTCAGAACAAATTTATCGGGCCCATTTTAGCTCGGCAGTTACTGGGGTATTTTCCATAATGCGACTTGCTGGGGGCCCATCCCCCCCCCGTGCTCCGGAAATATTGGATGAAATTTAAAATTTCAAACTACACTCGATATCCCTGGACAAATTGTCGAAAGAAACCCATTATTGTTGAACTCGGAGCCACTGATAACGTAACATATCAAGACAACGACAAAATGTTTCACCGTGTCATGCAAGTCTCGTTGGATGCAATTGTTACGCAAAATAACGACATTAAGCGCATCGGCTGTCAGTAAATCGGTACGATTTTTGCGTCTGACACGTCTGAGTACCATTCTAAGCTTTTGGTGACGTTGGGTCAGGTCAAGGTCATCAGAGGTCACGAGGACAAACTGCCGATTGCTGTCATTTGGCGTTGCAATGCATGTTTGTTTGTTTTTCTTTGTAAAATACGAAAATTACCTTTGAACATTACTTGTTCCGCACAAATTGAAGTGCAGGTAAAAAATTAATGACTGGGGTAACGTATGGAAATGCCGTGTGAAGTGGCAGCATTTTGTTTTCGAAAGAAATCATTCCGCTAATTTGGAGGATATCTAGTTCAAATTGTATACACATGCTCACTGCACATCGTATGCGTCGCTATATATAGTTCCGCGTTCTTAGACTGCTCGATTCTTTTGAAAATATGAAGAACTATTTTTTGCCCCGATTTTTTCCCATGTTTCAAATTTTCAGGAAATTAGCAATTTGGATAGGATTTTGTTAGTTGGATCTACTATAAATTATTCGGCATCTTTCAATTAAATTGATCACCAAAACTCTATTTTGACCGCTTTACGTAAACCCTTATTTTTCCACGCAAAAAAAAACATGACCTCACTCTGACATGATTTCTGGATGAACTATCATGACCTCATTTTTGTCCTTCGGTCCACGTGCCTGGAATTAATAAGAGGGAGGGTACTGAAAGTTGGGTGACGATACTGACATGTTTACGAGATATTACGCGATGGGTTAGGGGGATAGCACCCAGTAGCATGCGTGTTAACGATTTTATCGAAAAGTTTTGTGATAAAAATCGATCGCGTGTCAATTTATATGTGAAATTTTTTACATGGCAATGGTCAAACGGATAACAAATGGTAGATCGCTGGCGATACCTATGTAGTGGCTAACTATAATGTATTTGTTTAATCAGTGCGGTAGTTACGATCATGACTTCTTGTATTATTAAACTGTGTAATATATAACCAGCAAGTTACAGTGCCGCTAGTTGTGTACCAGCTACCATTATCTCGCGATGCTTAGCGAGCCACTGCACATCAACATATAGTCATGACAATTTCAGGACTCTCAAGATGTATGTGCATATTAGCCAAAAATGAAGGAAGTCTCAATTGGTCAGGTAAAAATGACGTAGCAATGACTTTATGTTTACACTTTCCTGGTGTAAAACAGAGTGACATGCAATAAATTAGCAAAATGTTAGCCCGGCCCAAAATGTTGTATACAAATAAGTAACGAAAGTACCAAACTTCGTTTGGAGTTCAAAGAAACCGAAACATTCTGATGTTTCGCATCCCAACAATACTAAACAATATCAGGTAGCGAGCAAATGTTGACGTTCCTTCGATATAGATTTAATCGCAACATCCTATGGCATGGAAACGCATCAACGAAAATTAACTATGCCTACCTATATGATGGTGACACGTTAACGACCATGGAATCCCACCTGGTGATAGCAGACATTTATGTTATACTATTTTCGTGTGTGTTATAACGTTGCTGAAAAGTTGGCCTATGCCGGTCTGATTGCGCCAAAATGTAGTCATCTGTTAATTCAGTTCTCGTGAGACCTGTGCATAATTGTAATACGGAATCATGAAATAAAAAACCCTGCTCTTTGAGTTCAGTGACAAGAGAACCAATTGCCATGACATAATTATATTTCTGGAAATATGACGATGAGTGCGCTCAGACACTCTAAATATGATTGTGAAGTTCAGAGTAGGCAGATAAACCTGTTCACTATAGATACAGGACTATAGCTATACAAAGCCGGTGGCCGGAATTCCGCCCCGGCGTGCCTGGTGCTGATCCGGAACTGGCTGGCTCGCTATCTTGCCGAGTCCGTCCCAGTCCTTGTCAAGCTGTTGATTCAGCATGCGCAGTGCGGTGCATGTGATGTACTTAACCATTGGTCCTCAGGATTTGCCTAGATGAATATTGCATCATGCAACTATTTAACTGGCGGTGCAGTGTTTGTGGCAGTAACTTCAATCTTACTAATAATTTGCATCTCCATTTTCGGCATCTGCAATCCAATTTAGCGCTCAGCTGGCAGCCGATGTAGCTTCGATGTGATGAGCTATTTTCGATAATGATACTGTGCAAAATATGAGAGCATTTATTATGATAACATGGATCATATACTTGCAATAAAAACGCAATGCAGTGGAATGAAAACTGCTCGAACAGTTCCGTTATTGCAAAAGACACTTTGTATGCAGATGGAGACTTTTTATTCACTCAAACATTGCAGACAGCCGTTATCGTATAGCTTAACCACATCATTTCGTGAAATTATCGTATAGCTTAACCAGGAGTTGCAACTTATTGAATTTGCAATACCTTTATTAGCATCAGCCTTTAGGAGCAACAAATATAGGATCAAATTCGCAGAAGTCAAGCCCATCTGCGTAACGATTGATAAAATAATTATTTTGCGACACTAATCATGAGTCATGACTTAAACATTACACAACCTTTTTTGTTATGTGTTCTTATGAGAAGGAATTTAGCATGACCTACATCGGATGTTGGAAAGTCGGATGTGCGTGGTTTTTTAATTACACAAACATTTTTGAAACATTTTTGATTTGAAGTAGCACATCACGTAGACCAGGGTCCAAAAGGTTGCACCTCTACTCTATTTCACTATCACGCAGTGGCCTGAAACACGTAAGAGCGGTGAGCATTGCCACAATGGCCCATCGGGTGGGGCGGGTGACACGACCTCTGACCGGTCACCCTCCCCTCTTGGAGCGGATTACCCATCAGGCGCACCGAATGTGCTGGGGCTCTCAAACTGTTGTGGTTAGTTCGGTCGAGCGCCGCACGCCGTGGATAGTTGTTTTTTTCTCTTTTTTATAAATTTAGTCCGAATGGTTTTGAATGGATGGATTTCCGAGGTCAGACCCCGCGCTAAGCATAGCTTGTTGCGCAGGCCCTGGCCCCACCCACCCGATCAAGCAATTCCTGGCGTCCGGCAGCTTTTGGAAGCGAAATTTTTACGTGCCCGACATACCTGAACACGATCATAATAACTTACTTTCAAGAGAGACTGTACATTATCTTGTGATAATAACGCGGCGGATGATGTCATGTGACCCGTCTCTCCACCCTTACCCTTACCAGTACCCTTCACTATGGCGATAAATCGCCCTCCTAGGGTCATTTCTCTCAACACGAGGGATTCTTGGAAGATGTTGTGTTGTGGTTTGTTGCGACGTTGTTTGTGTATTGGTGTGTCGTTTATTCAAAACACGAAGTCATGTGAGTGTTATCGCATTGACTTCATGAAATTTTAGTTCAACTACGATGGATCAATTAGTTTTAGCTAAATTACCAACTCTAAGCAAACAAAAAATAATGACTTGTCTGGAACAAACAAAAAAGTGAATTCAGTATGAATCCAGAACGCTGCAGCAGTAGGTATTGCGCATTGCTTCTGGACCCAGCTGGGCTCCCCGTTTCTTCTCCGCCCCCCTCCCCCCCCCCCACCCCCCCCACCCACACTTCCGGCATGCTCCGAGCGTCAGCCAGTCTAATTGTGCTGTGGCGGCGATATTGTTCCGTCATTTGATTCTGAGCAGGACGGTGAGCGGCGTGTGTGTTCGCTGGTGCGGCACAAAGAGTGTTTGTAGACTCATTAATATAACCACTTCCACTGATCTAAGGCTCACAGACGAAAATATATTTTTGATTTTCTTTTGAGTTAATATGAGCATAAGGTTATACTTCGGTTTGCTACTTGCTACTAATAATGCTCAGACTAACGTTCGGTATAATTAAAATATGAGCAATCATTAGTTTGGTTTTTGTATCACCGTAGCTGACATATGTGGAAGGTCTTGTTGACTTTTTGACGTCTAGTCTGTAGCACTACATGGTGAAGCCGGTAAAGCCAATCCTACGTCGCAGTCGGACGGCGGCAGTCACTGGCTGGGCGCCACGTCCTTTTTCTCGCCGCACCCCTGGATCTGACTGATCGGTGGCTGTCTTTTGTCTCGCCGCACCTGGATCTGACTGGTCGGTGGCTGTCTTTTGTCTCGCCGCACCTGGATCGACTGGGTCGGTGGCTGTTTTTTGTCTCGCCGCAACCTGGATCTGACTGGTCGGGTGGCTGTCTTTTGTTTCGCGGCACCTGGATCTGACCGGTCGGTTGCTGTCTTGTCTCGCCGCACCTGGATCTTCCGGGTGGCGGATTTTTGACCGCGCTTTCGGTCATTGTCGGCGGCGCGTGGGTCATGTGACAGGAAGCCGGAGAGGGCGGCTCGGGCGGTGGTCTGGGCGGGTGCCAAGCCGGAAGCGTGCCGCCGCCGCCCCGCCGCCCCGCCGCCCCCGCCGCCCCCGCCGCCCCGCCGCCGCCGCCCCGCCGCCGCCGGCGCGTCTGCCAGGCCGCCCGCGTGACGGTCATGTGCCAGCCCCTTGGCCACTGGGTTGAGGTCAGGGGTCAACAGTCACGTGGCGAACTGGAGAGGGTGGTGAAATGATCACGTGGTGATGTGGGAGGGGCGGTGTAGGTGGTGATGTAGAGAGGTGTTTGGTGGCGAGATTTGCTGGTGGTCCGTTGCCGGTAACGGTGTTGGTAATTGTTTTTTAACAATGCACTTCATAGTGTTAGACAACCTCATTGTCGATAGGTATACTAATAAACACAAAGCTTAATAATAGCAGTGCTAATAGGGGGTGTTATACTTAACTATAGCTGTCTGTCAACATTGTAAGTTGCTTTCTTATCTGTCAATAGTGAAACCTTGTGGAACCTTCTCTTGGCCAACCGACGACTATTTTATTGTATTATCTTTCACCCTCAACGGGACATTTGCGCCCATTTACAGGAGGGCTCCTTCTCCCCAGGGCTATGGCAATGTGCGGGAGCCAACCCAGACCTGACCTAGCCAGTCGGGGAAGCGGTCCGAATGGCGGGCGGCACCGGGATTCGAACCCGGGTCCTCCGCTCCGCAGACCGCCCCTTACCGCCTGAGCTAAGCAGGCCGCCAGGGACTTGTTGGGTCAGTGAGGGCGGAGTTCTCTGGACAGGGGCGGCGCCATGGTGGCTAACGAGGCCATCAGTTGGCGGCGCGACACGTGTGTGGCGTTCCAGCCGCGAAGGTCGCACACCGTGTCAGCTGACTGGGTACCGCGCCGCGCACCGACGCTGCAGAATGGCCCGGGGTCGGGGATTACACGGGGATTAATGCGTCGATGGTGTTCCGTGGAGGGGAGTCGATGACGTGCCATTGGCAGAACCGCTGTCCTTTCTGTTAACCCGCGCCCCGCTGGGGTCTCCCAGCCGAACGGCCCCGCTGGGGGGGGGGCTGATTCTGCCCCCTCGTTATCTTCCGAACCAATAACCGCAGCGAGACGCGCAAGGCGTCAATCGAAATCTCTCAATGAGATGCATCTAAAGCATACGCGAAATTTCATAAAATAAGGTCATGTCAGGTCACGGTCAGGTCAAATGTCAAAATTGAGGTATTTGGGTTTTTGGGCCATTACTTTCCATCAAAGCCTTAGATTGCTACTATTATCGCACGAAGTGCTCTCAAAGGTATAATACGTATCCCGTATAAGCGAAAAGTGAAAATTGTAAGTAGATGTCAAGGGTCGGTCCAACAAAGGTCACAGGTCTACGAAAGCCATGCGACACATGTATGGGCTATTTTACACGTATAATTCGATAGTAGTAGTTTTTCACAACCTGACCCCATATAATGACCCTCAGGTCAATAATGATACAATTTCAAATTGATTTATATAAATAAAAAAGGCACGTTTCTAAACCAACTTTGTCTCAGAATTACATCAGTGGCATTTATTTTGTCTATCTGGGTCACTAAAAGCAAAACAAAATTAAACCTAAAAAAAATACGTCATGTTCCATAACTTGGGAGCTATAAGTCAGTCAAAAATAAAGATATTGCTTTGAAATTTGGTTTGGGTATCGTCCATGCTTAGTTCTTTCATGTATCTTGTTTTTTTTAATATCTTGTTTTTTAAGATTTGTGGAAATTCTTCTTTTTTAAACTTTATGGAGTCAAAACCCAAAATTTCCAAATCCGAGAGCCATTTTTGGAAGTAATTTCTTTCTTTTGACGTTTATTTGCAATTGCATTCAAACTCTATGTTCTACGATTTGTCAAACATTTATCGTTTTCCACCAACAATGGATGACATGACGTCATTAAAAAGTCAATATCTCATAGGATAGCGCAGGAATTATTTTTCGTTATGTTGAAAACCATACACCGCCAGGATGGCAATTCCGTACATTCTGCTCGATAATACTCGGTAGCTGGATGGCGCCTGAAGTTTTGCTCAGTCCGACTATATATATATTGTGTTGTACCCGCAGTCAGACGATGAAGCTTCATCGAATCAACGTGCAAATGATCCTGCCCAGAGATCGAATCGATCCTGTATCGGGTGGCCGGCCTGGAACTCGCGTCCCAGAGATCGAATCGATCCTGTATCGGGAGGCCGCCCGGAACTCGCATCCCAGAGATCGAATCGATCTGTATCGGGTGGCCCGCCCGGTACTCGCATCCCGGAGATCGCATCGATCCTGTATCGGGAGGCCGCCCGGAACTCCTCGCATCTGTGATACACTTATATGCGGCGACAATCAGACGAATAGCGGACATCAAAATGATGCCTCGAGTGCACTTGGTACACTCGATTAAGACGTGGAGAGTGTGTGGAGGTGGTGGCATGTCGCTTTCCATTGTTGATTATTTCTAGATTAGTATGCGGACGCCTCGCTAGGCTACATATGCCGCACAGCGAGACCATTCCGCACGGCGAGGCTTCTTGTTGGGAGTTACTCCCGCAAAGAGAAACTCTGCCTGCTTGCCATATTGGATGCTGATATAACTCCAGTTGCCGCCGTTTCGTAGAAGACTTGAAGTCGTGCAATGTTGGTGGGTAATGGGCATGCATCTAACAAAGTTGCTCGAAAGTGCGCTGTACTTTTGTGTGCAATGTCACGGAAGAATACTTCCCCGAAGGGTATTTAATTTGCGCTGGAATTGAAATCTTGCGCTTTGGCATGGTAAACATTTATTCTGAACGTATTTGTGAAAATGCTTTAGCGACCAAGATCCACTGGTGACGGGTTACCTTTAGGTTCTTAAACCACATGGTGACTTCTCAGAGTCGACACTATTTTTGAAATTCTGACGACAGTTGCGTTTGCGTTTAGCTGCCGCCTCCGCCAAATCCTGATCGACAATGACATCGGCCATTCAAACTGCGTTCGAGTTTGAATTCGTCGAATGCATTAAACGCGGTCAATTTGACTTGTCTCTTAAATCCCCACCTAGGGGTTTTGGATGTACTGACTTTAGGGGTGATTTAGCGAAAGATCCAAGTTACTGACATCATCTCTTGTTTAAAAGGACTGCAGGATAGCTTTTACGCCCCAGTGTGAGAGCAAAGTCACTGGCAGAGATTGAAAGACACTAAAAGTGTCACTACTGTCAAGCGAGGTCAAGGACAGGGTCGGAAATATACCTTAACACACACCCCGCCGCCGCCGCTGTTGCTGCCCGCTCGGCGCTCGTCTACCTCCTCAGGGCCGCCACACTTTGTTTTCCAGCTGTCACACAACACTGACAAGTGACAAATAAAGCCCGACCGAATTTTGCCGATGAAATTACCGTGTCTTGTTGGGTGGCTCAGTACGCTGTGAACACATGAATCACACTACGTGTTGAATCAGTTATAGTTGTTAATATATTACAACGATCGTAAATATTGTAAATCTAAGATTAGGTCAGTGTGTTCGGCTTTACAAAATATCAAATGTCTTTGAGGCCTAAGGTTTGAGTATGTAACTGGTCTGCTGATTGCAGTACTTAACTCCGCAACTCGTCAGTAGTCCTCGTTCCTAACTATGAGATCGATAATATGATAACTGTATCGCCCTAACGGAGAGACACCTGCGAACCCCGGGCTGGCGTGTCGCAATCCTGCCGTGCCAGCCCGGCCTGGTACGGCAGGATTTGCTGCATCTCGGTCCGGCAATCCAGCCGTGCCAGCCCGGCCTGGTACGGCTGCATCTCGGTCCGGCAATCCAGCCGTGCCAACCCGGCCTGGTACGGCAGGATTGGCTGCATCTCGGTCCGGCAATCCAGCCGTGCCAGCCCGGCAGCTGGTACGGCTGCATCTCGGTCCGGCAATCCAGCCGTGCCAGCCCGGCAGCTGGTACGGCTGCATCTCGGTCCGGCAGCGTCGTCTGGCAGCTCGATCTGAGCTGGCATTGTCGGCAGGCCCGGATCTGAATGGTTTGCTGGTATGCGACCTCCGCCACCGTGAAGCCGCCTCGGTGAAACCGGGAGCTAGCGCGTACTCACTGAATCATGATGCAACTACCCCGCCGTATCCAGGGGCCAGGGTCCCTCGGGGGGGGGGGGGGTACGTCGGCCGGCTGAATGGCGCGGTTGACGAGGCGGTGAATGGAGCAGGACAAAGTCCATGTCAGGAGGCTGCTGTGTTGATTTCTGGGTCGTGGAGTGTGTGGAATGTGGATGTAGCCAGTGGGGGTGCTGAAATGCGGGTGCGTTTGGGGATGTTTTTTTTTTAAATCAGGTAGAAAAACAGCGTTCACAGAATTAAAGAATAGGATCGGTGCAAAGTCAAAAGACTTAAATCACGGCACCTCTCCTAACAAATAGGTTCGACGAATGGCAAAACAAACAGCTCACGGTACTCAACAACTCGTCAGTGGTACGGTGCATGATGTCATCCAGTGAATATGACGTAATATCTCAATATGATGAGAGCAGGACCAACAGGGCCTAGGAGCCCTCAGCACCTGAACAATCAAGTACATACACGTGGGACAAATGTCACGACCGCCGAAATCAAGTGAAATAAGAGGTTGATCGGTCGCAGCGCCAGCCGCCGCCGCCGCCGCCGCCGCCACCGCCACCGCCACCGCCACCGTCACCGTCACCGTCACCGTCACCGTCACCGTCACCGTCACCGTCACCGTCACCGTCACCGTCACCGTCACCGTCACCACCACCACCACCGCCGCCGCCGCCGCCGCCGCCGCCGCCGCCGCCGCCGCCAACGGTGGTGTTCAGTGCTGGTTCAGTTTTTGTTTAGAGGAGGGGGTTAAGTTGTCTCGTATTGACTAAGGCAAGTGTATTACCAGTATGGTTTAGGTCACTGATTAGCAGGTAACTTTGTAACCAGCCTGACTCGTTCTGTTGACACCTGGTTGTTGCTGTGCTATACAACCCAGTATGGATTAACAATTCACGCCGGCTCCAACCTGGATTAGCCGTGTGACTAGTGAGTCGGACTCCGTTCATGGTCTGCCGGATGGTATAGCTGTTGCTAGCGAACCAACTATGGATTAGCGATTGACGTGATCGGCTGCTGGTGAAATATTGCCTGATATTCTATGTCCAGCCCGGCCGCCGACCATTCATGTTCGCTCTGTATCTTTTCCGCGGACAAGACTCGTGTACAGCCGCTCTGTTTAAGGCCGTATATGCTCTACATTGACTAAGCAATGTGAGCATACATTGGGTTGCCATGGGAAGCCCGGTTAGGTTTTGAAAGTGCATGTTTTCTCTAGTGGAAATTGTCGTGGCCGCCCAGGCCCTAGCGGCGGTCAACGACCTTGTATGCGTCGTGCTTTGTGCTATTCTCACCTATGTGGTGCTTAGCAATGTAAAACTACGCTGATCGAATCGACAGAAACACACCATGGTTAGCTCCTGGGAGTTCCGCATCTTGATCTACTCAAGTCTGGGGTGGGGATAGGGCCAAGGGGGACGGAGATGGGGTCACGGGGGACGGGTTTCTTTCGCCATGCCCGCGTCAGTTGCGTGTCTGGAGGTACAATGACGGATGGAGCAGGCCCGCAACACACGGGTGCGTTGCGGGACAGTCTACCAGTGCAGTGACCGCCGCGCGCGGAAAGCCCGCCAGTATATTTCCGGTGGGTAGCATTCCACAGCGGGTGCGCTCACTATGCTATGCCAACGCCGCTCTAGCCGAGGTCTGACATCTGAGACAAGTAGCCTCTAAAAGTCAATTTCTCAGAAGCGAAAATATATATATTAAAAGTAAATAACTCTGCTGCACGTTTGGAAAACTTCGTGCATTTGTGTAAGAATGCGCCACACGGAGGAACTTAAACCTTATATGCCCATCCCCGTGTGTTTAAAATTTAAGTAATCTCCCTTCATAGCAACAATTCTAACGAATCCTCGCCGCTTCAGTCTGTTAGTCAATTGTTATTCAACCGTTCAGCCAGCCAGCCGGCCAGCCGAGGTCGGCCGTCGTCTCTGGCGCGGTTCTGATGGACGCGGCGGCCGGGGTGTCGTTTTTCAGCCGGTGCCGGGTGCTGACTTTATCAGCCCCGGACAGGTGCTTGCTGGAATAATCAATAGCGTTGCACGACGGCGACTAATCGGGCCTGGATCGGGCACGCCGGCCAGCGCCGCGCCACTGTTCATGACGCGGAGACCACGCGAGTTGCAGTGAGCCGCGTCGCACCGCGGGCCTGCGTTATAGATGAGAGGCACGGGGATGTGGGGAGGGTTAATCAGGGGTGTAGTGCGGGGAGGCTGGAGGACGGATTTTGGTTCGAGGGCGAGGTTCGGTGTCTTAAGATATCGATGCGTTTGGTTTGGAGTTGAGCGTCGCGAATGGCGCGATTTTAGCAGATCGAACGGAAGTTGTTTCCCGGGATGTTTGGTGTGTTGTATTTTGCGTGTATGAGATGGGCCGGGGTGTCTGGGGCCGTTTCGAGATGTTGGCTGCGGTGGCGCCTGGTACGGCCCGACACGGCAGGGACGGAGGCGTGACTCCGATCTCGGCCCAGTAGGACACCCCTTGACACATGACGGACGGCCCAGCCGAGCCGCCGAGCCCCCTGAAGACGTGCTCCGTGTCCCGGCAGAGAGGGGGTCGGTCGGACGCCGGTGACGGCTCTGTTTAGGCTGGGAGACGCCGGAGACGCCGGAGTCGCTGGACAGAACGGAACTGGCTCTCTGGTCGGCAGATCCACTGCCATAATTTTGGTCAGAGTGGCGGATGACGTGGCTTCTGCCCAGAGTTAATTGCATCTCATTCATAATGTCTCTTTTGGTTTTCACATGATACTTTTTGAAGCTAACTTTGACAGTGGAGTCCTATTTTTATGCTGCTTTTCAGTCCCTTCCTTTGGATTTACTTTTGCAGCGTTGTCATATTGTGTGTTGCTTCTTCAGTTGTCATTGTAACTGAGTCTCTGCCTGGATTCTTGTTGGCGACTTTCGTTTGCTTAGCGATCGCCGGCTGTTGACAGCTACCTCCTGACATTGAGCCTTGTCATTGACACTCAGGCTACTGAGCTTACACCTATTCGCGTCTGTGACCTGAACTATCACGAACCGCATGAATAAATCCACCAATCAACGCGCACCTCACTTTCGTGGGAATGTATCGCTATGAGATCTGAATCCTAAACAAAGTCGAACTTCGATCTATTCAGTCTCACCAGCAGACATCACAACCGCCGGGACCAACGTCCAACACCATAGTTATCGCCTACCCTGTGCAACCTGGCGTTTCTCGCTGGTCCCTGGGGCAGCGGCTGCGTGGAGCCGTTTGGTGAGATTCAGCTGGCTATGGGTTCACTGTCCGCGTCCGTTGGTCGGTCGGTCGTTTGGTTGTCCGGCCGGTCGGTCGATCGGTCGGTCGGTCGGTTGGAGCGGGTATTCTGGCCGCGCCGGACCAAAATAGACCGCAGCGTCGTCACGAGGTCGCCGGGGGAGGGAGGGGGAGGGGGCGTGTCTTCTGCTGCCGCCGACACGTGCTGGTCCGAGGTGGCCAAGGGCTGGCCGTGGTGCGCGGCGCTCGCGCGCTCATTCAAAGGCAGCACATATCCGGAGTGGATGGGCGTTATGGCACGGGTTAAGCCCGGTCCCTCACCGCACCCGTCCCATTCGGACGGCCGCGTGGCGCACGCGCCGCCGACGGACGGCGCAAAAGTCGGGCTGGTCCGTCCACTCCGTCCCCTTGTTCCGCGCGGGTGCGGGAGCCGCGCGGGTCAGCTGTTTGCGTCCGCCGGAAAGCGACCCTGTCAGGCACGGGGCGTATAGCTGCGGATGGATACACTGGCGTTCCTTGAATGAATAAAGTTGTCTGAGAAGCTGCGGACGCTCAAAGTCGGAATAGATCCGACTTTTCCCGCCGCTGTCCACGGACGTCAGAGACGGGCGTCTCTTTGCCGCCACAACGGTCCCGGTCCTAACCGCACCCCGTCAGGAATGTCTACCTGGGGATCGCCGAGGGGACAGAAGGGGTTACGGACCATTGTCCAGGCGGTCGCGGACGGCGTAAACAGGGTCGGGGCCGGCACTGACGGGTGCGGTGAGGACTGGGACGGGTGCAGTGAGGGCCGGGCTTTAGCTCAATAGCTCCGCCAAGTTCCAGTTTTTTGGGGGAGAGACAGCCAGTCTGAAGTCGATTATTTCCATACAACGCCCGTCCACGTAATGTTAAAAGTAGATAAAGG
>JAXIVJ010013421.1:0-7500 GCA_036785665.1 Chirona hameri | reverse complement strand
ACTGTGGGCTGTGGCTGGTGACAGTATACTGTGGGCTGTGGCTGGTGACAGTATAATGTGGGCTGTGGCTGGTGGCAGTATACTGTGGGCTGTGGCTGGTGACAGTATACTGTGGGATGTGGCTGGGGACAGTATACGGTGGGCTGTGGATTGTGGCTGGTGACAGTATACTGTGGCTGTGGCTGGTGACAGTATACTGTGGCTGGTATCAGTATACTGTGGGATGTGGCTGGTGACAGTATACTGTGGATGTGGCTGGTGACAGTATACTGTGGGCTGTGGCTGGTGGCAGTATACTGTGGGATGTGGCTGGTGGCAGTATACTGTGGGCTGTGGCTGGTGACAGTATACTGTGGGCTGGTGGCAGTATACTGTGGGCTGTGGCTGGTGGCAGTATAATGTGGGCTGTGGCTGGTGACAGTATACTGTGGGCTGTGGCTGGTGGCAGTATACTGTGGGCTGTGGCTGGTGGCAGTATACTGTGGGCTGTGGGCTGTGACAGTATACGGTGGGCTGTGGGTTGTGGCTGGTGACAGTATACTGTGGGCTGTGGCTGGTGACAGTATACTGTGGGTTGGTGACAGTATACTGTGGGATGTGGCTGGTGACAGAATACTGTGGGATGTGGCTGGTGACAGTATACTGTGGGCTGTGGCTGGTGGCAGTATACTGTGGGCTGTGGCTGGTGGCAGTATACTGTGGGATGTGGCTGGTGACAGTATACTGTGGGCTGTGGCTGGTGGCAGTATACTGTGGGATGTGGCTGGTGACAGTATACTGTGGGCTGTGGCTGGTGACAGTATACTGTGGGCTGTGGCTGGTGGCAGTATACTGTGGGATGTGGCTGGTGACAGTATACTGTGGGATGTGGCTGGTGGCAGTATACTGTGGGCTGTGGCTGGTGACAGTATACTGTGGGCTGTGTCTGGTGACAGTATACTGTGGGCTGTGGCTGGTGGCAATATACTGTGGGCTGTGGCTGGTGGCAGTATACTGTGGGCTGTGGCTGGTGACAGTATACGGTGGGCTGTGGATTGTGGCTGGTGACAGTATATTGTGGGCTGTGGCTGGTGGCAGTATACTGTGGATTGTGGCTGGTGACAGTATACTGTGGACTGTGGCTGGTGTCAGTATACTGTGGGCTGTGGCTGGTGGCAGTATACTGTGGGCTGTGGCTGGTGGCAGTATACGGTGGGCTGTGGCTGGTGACAGTATACGGTGGGCTGTGGATTGTGGCTGGTGACAGTATACTGTGGGCTGTGGCTGGTGGCAGTATACTGTGGCCTGTGGCTGGTGTGTTGCATCGTTCGGTGATGGTCTGATTTGATTGCCTATGATGAAGGCCACGGACGTCCTTCAGTTTGTGGGATGGGTGTCAGTTGTGTACACATGATCACTACGTAACCAAGAAGCAACACATAAAACATGTTGGTTGTTGATACGTCGGCACTTCTGAGGGCTATTGCGGCAGACTGTTGAGATCATCGCAGTGTGTGAATAGAGGTGGGGAAGCTCAGTCACTCTGCCGCCGTAGGGTTGATCCCGACTCCTCTTCTGATGGTGCCGCCGCAGTGTCCGCCGGCAAGCTCGGCCAGTTGGAGAGATATATTGCCTCTGTTTGTGGCCGGCGGCGAGCCGCTGTCTGGGCGAGGTCAGCGCCTGATGACCCTGCTGCTGCGTCTACTGGCGGCGGCGGAGGCGGCGGCCGGCCTGTTTATTTGTATGTGGCGGTGTCCTGGGACGGCAAGCCTGTTGCGGCGACACAGACGTCGGCGGCGGCACCCCTCAGAAGCTCCGCCAGTCTCCCCCCCCTCTCTCTGAGCCCCCTCTCCCGTGACCACCCCCTCCCTCCCCCTCCGCCCCATGCGAAATCATAAGGGTTATTAGGAGGCGATAGCGGCATGGGCGGGGACGTAGACAAGACGGGACCTTGATGAGCGTGGCCTTGAGACTGACACGTGACCCTGAGCGTCTGGACCAGCTGGTCGGGCCGGGCGGGCGGGGGGGGGGGGGGGTGGGTCGGCGTCAGGGGGTGCGTAGTCGGCGAGTCCTTGCTATGCTCCCGGTGGTAGTGTTTGGCAGGACACGTGGTTATTGGTTATTGGTCGCTTAGGCGTGGTTTGTGTGATCAGTGAGAGTTGTGTGTGTGAGTGAGAGTGAGAGTCAGAGTGAGAGTTGTGTGTCGGGTTGTCTTTCGAGGATTGTGAGAAGTTGTGCGCATTGAGTGTCTTGTGCCCAGTGTCCTAGCATTGGGAAATTTTGGTTGAAAATGACACCCTATGGATACTTTGTTACTCTTTTTCCTGAGTTTTACTGTGAATTTTCCACTCCTTATTTTAAAATGTATTGGATAATTGGAAACCTGATACGGATTTATGGATGTAATGATAGGGACAGCCTGTGGATGGAAAGACCAGTAAGAATTGGCATAGGTAACAACTAATTTTGGTGAGCAGGTAATTGGGTGATAAAGCCTGGTACATATACTTTTTTGGTTTAATTTTCCACTCTTTATACTTATTTTTAGTCAGAATTTTCCACTCCGCACCCCAGCTCCAAAGCAATTATAGGAGCCTGCTTGTGCCTGGGAGTGTACCTCCTGTAGGATGGATGTCCTGAGTCTGGATTGTGTAGGGTGGATGTCGTGAGTCTGGATTGTGTAGGGTGGATGTCCTTAGTCTGGATTGTGCAGGGTGGATGTCGTGAGTCTGGATTGTGTAGGGTGGATGTCCTGAGTCCGGATTGTGTAGGGTGGATGTCCTGAGTCTGGATTGTGTAGGGTGGATGTCCTGAGTCTGGATTGTGTAGGCTGGATGTCCTGAGTCTGGATTGTGTAGGGTGGATGTCGTGAGTCTGGATTGTGTAGGCTGGATGTCGTGAGTCTGGATTGTGTAGGGTGGATGTCCTGAGTCTGGATTGTGTAGGGTGGATGTCGTGAGTGTATTGTGTAGGCTGGATGTCCTGGGTCTGGAATGTGTAGGGTGGATATCCTGAGTATGGATTGTGTAGGGTGGATGTCGTGAGTCTGGATTGTGTAGGCTGGATGTCGTGAGTCTGGATTGTGTGAGGGTTTGCTGCGACATGTGCCGGTGCACCTCGTGCTGATCGTTTGGCTGTCGGCACTGTTGGCTTACTGAAAGTCCCCGGGGTATTCCTCCGCCATAAACCCAACGGTGCTTCCTCAACCGCAATCTCAATATGTTGATATGAGCAACACAGGGCACTCTTTATGCGTTTACCAGAGAGAAAAAATTCATATTTAGTAACTTTTATTGTTTTGGTAAATAAAACCTGAAATATCCTATAACTTGTAGGTATTCATAACGACTGACAAGTACTTGGCTACCAACTAAGGGTATTTTGACAAAGACCTGCTGCTGTTTAAACGACCCGGAGGCTGTCTGCCATTTTAAGCCCGTGGCTGTCATCGCAAACTGGCAGGGAGCTCCCCCGACCTGTTCGTTTTGCCTCTGTTGTGACGTGCATACGACCTTTGGGCCGAGCGGAAACCGCTTAGCAAAAGCTGCAAGTCATGCTGATGTGTCTAATAGTTGCAGGAAAGTCACAAAGCTGACATGATTTTAGTGAAATGCTGCAGGACGAGTGCATACCGCCACGAGCAGAGGCTATACCCGCCGGCGACCGCCTTGAGCCTGCATTTGTAAAGGGAAATTTAGCCTTATTGCTGGCAGGTCCATGCGAATTTTTCCCGTGATTACGGATGGTTTACGAGTAAACCCGTTACGTCGCGTGTTCAAATCCCGACACGGGTCAGACAGCTTGTGTTGCCTCCGCGCGCCGTGGCGGCTGTGGCGCGCCGTGGCGGCTGTGGCGCGGCGTGACGATCGTGACTATCGTGACGATGTCGACCCGCCTTCGTGTCGACCTGTTGCCGTGTGTGATGTGCTGGCTGATGTGATGGCTGATGTGATATGTGATGTGTTGTGTGATGTGATGGCTGTGTTGTGTGATGTGCTGGCTGATGTGCTGACTGATGTGCTGTGTATCATCTACTAAGGTTATTGTTTCTAAGCCCCCATAACAACTAAGGCGTTGCATGGAAAGAAAAGATTTCAGAAATCAGAATGTCTGCCCCCCCCCCCCCTCCCATTTGCTGATGGTGGCGACGCCCTTGGTTGCATGCTCCTGATAGTGATGCGAGGCGACTGATCGCTGACTTTGTAATGTGAGGTGCCGGCCGAATTTCTGAGTTGGGCGCGTTGGGTGAACTCCGTGATGATACGACAAAATCATCGTCCAATTGCGACATCTGATCCAGTATCCAAGCATTTAGTACTGGGCCCTGCTCCAATGTCTCCTGGACGTCCGATGTCGGCCAATGCCTGGCGGGGATTGTTACTCGACGCTTCCCGGGCAGAGCCCCGGAATCCATAGTCGGTTGACTAGTTTCTCTGGCTGCATATTTAGCCAGTCTGACAGGCAGAGCCCCGGAATCCATAGTCGGCTGACTAGTTTCTCTGGCTGCATATTTAGCCAGTCTGACAGGCAGAGCCCCGGAATCCATAGTCGGCTGACTAGTTTCTCTGGCTGCATATTTAGCCAGTCTGACAGGCAGAGCCCCGGAATCCATAGTCGGCTGACTAGTTTCTCTGGCTGCATATTTAGCCAGTCTGACAGGCAGAGCCCCGGAATCCATAGTCGGCTGACTAGTTTCTCTGGCTGCATAGTTAGCCAGTCTGACAGGCAGAGCCCCGGAATCCATAGTCGGCTGACTAGTTTCTCTGGCTGCATATTTAGCCAGTCTGACAGGCAGAGCCCCGGAATCCATAGTCGGCTGACTAGTTTCTCTGGCTGCATATTTAGCCAGTCTGACAGGCAGAGCCCCGGAATCCATAGTCGGCTGACTAGTTTCTCTGGCTGCATATTTAGCCAGTCTGACAGGCAGAGCCCCGGAATCCATAGTCGGCTGACTAGTTTCTCTGGCTGCATAGTTAGCCAGTCTGACAGGCAGAGCCCCGGAATCCATAGTCGGCTGACTAGTTTCTCTGGCTGCATATTTAGCCAGTCTGACAGGCAGAGCCCCGGAATCCATAGTCGGTTGACTAGTTTCTCTGGCTGCATGTTTAGCCAGTCTGACAGGCAGAGCCCCGGAATCCATAGTCGGTTGACTAGTTTCTCTGGCTGCATATTTAGCCAGTCTGACAGGCAGAGCCCCGGAATCCATAGTCGGTTGACTAGTTTCTCTGGCTGCATATTTAGCCAGTCTGACAGGCAGAGCCCCGGAATCCATAGTCGGTTGACTAGTTTCTCTGGCTGCATATTTAGCCAGTCTGACAGGCAGAGCCCCGGAATCCATAGTCGGCTGACTAGTTTCTCTGGCTGCATGTTTAGCCAGTCTGACAGGCAGAGCCCCGGAATCCATAGTCGGTTGACTAGTTTCTCTGGCTGCATATTTAGCCAGTCTGACAGGAAGAGTCCCGGAATCCATAGTCGGCTGACTAGTTTCTCTGGCTGCATATTTAGCCAGTCTGACAGGAAGAGTCCCGGAATCCATAGTCGGCTGACTAGTTTCTCTGGCTGCATATTTAGCCAGTCTGACAGGCAGAGCCCCGGAATCCATAGTCGGTTGACTAGTTTATCTGGCTGCATGTTTAGCCAGTCTGACAGGCAGAGCCCCGGAATCCATAGTCGGCTGACTAGTTACTCTGGCTGCATGTTTAGCCAGTCTGACAGGCAGAGCCCCGGAATCCATAGTCGGCTGACTAGTTTCTCTGGCTGCATATTTAGCCAGTCTGACAGGCAGAGCCCCGGAATCCATAGTCGGCTGACTAGTTTCTCTGGCTGCATATTTAGCCAGTCTGACAGGCAGAGCCCCGGAATCCATAGTCGGTTGACTAGTTTCTCTGGCTGCATATTTAGCCAGTCTGACAGGCAGAGCCCGGAATCCATAGTCGGCTGACTAGTTTCTCTGGCTGCATGTTTAGCGAGTCTGACAGGCAGAGCCCCGGAATCCATAGTCGGTTGACTAGTTTCTCTGGCTGCATGTTTAGCCAGTCTGACAGGCAGAGCCCCGGAATCCATAGTCGGCTGACTAGTTTCTCTGGCTGCATATTTAGCCAGTCTGACAGGCAGAGCCCCGGAATCCATAGTCGGCTGACTAGTTTCTCTGGCTGCATATTTAGCCAGTCTGACAGGCAGAGCCCCGGAATCCATAGTCGGTTGACTAGTTTCTCTGGCTGCATATTTAGCCAGTCTGACAGGCAGAGCCCCGGAATCCATAGTCGGCTGACTAGTTTCTCTGGCTGCATGTTTAGCCAGTCTGACAGGCAGAGCCCCGGAATCCATAGTCGGCTGACTAGTTTCTCTGGCTGCATATTTAGCCAGTCTGACAGGCAGAGCCCCGGCATCCATAGTCGGTTGACTAGTTTCTCTGGCTGCATATTTAGCCAGTCTGACAGGCAGAGCCCCGGAATCCATAGTCGGCTGACTAGTTTCTCTGGCTGCATATTTAGTCAGTCTGACAGGAAGAGTCCCGGAATCCATAGTCGGCTGACTAGTTTCTCTGGCTGCATATTTAGCCAGTCTGACAGGCAGAGCCCCGGAATCCATAGTCGGCTGACTAGTTTCTCTGGCTGCATATTTAGCCAGTCTGACAGGCAGAGCCCCGGAATCCATAGTCGGCTGACTAGTTTCTTTGACTGCATATTTAGCCAGTCTGACAGGTCGACTAGCCTGTGGCCAGGACCGTCCGATGCTGGTCTCGTCGACGCCACTCCGTGATGGACACGGTCTTTATAACAACTCCTCCCGCCCCTGAACCTAATGTTAGCATCATTCGGTGTGTTTGTCGCCGTCTCTTTATAACAACTCCTCCCGCCCCTGAACCCAATGTTAGCATCATTCGGTGTGTTTGTCGCCGTCTCTTTATAACAACTCCTCCCGCCCCTGAACCTAATGTTAGCATCATTCGGTGTGTTTGTCGCCGTCTCTTTATAACAACTCCTCCCGCCCCTGAACCTAATGTTAGCATCATTCGGTGTGTTTGTCGCCGTCTCTTTATAACAACTCCTCCCGCCCCTGAACCCAATGTTAGCATCATTCGGTGTGTTTGTCGCCGTCTCTTTATAACAACTCCTCCCGCCCCTGAACCCAAATGTTATCATCATGTGGTGTGTTTTGTCGTCGTCTCTTTATAACAACTCCTCCCGCCCCTGAACCCAAATGTTATCATCATTCGGTGTGTTTGTCGCCGTCTCTTTATAACAACTCCTCCCGCCCCTGAACCCAAATGTTATCATCATGTGGTGTGTTTTGTCGTCGTCTCCTTACCGTGTTAACAGTGCCCGCTCTCCTGCCGCGCCCGGCCTCCAGACCCGCTGGTCTGATGGTGTAAGCTCGCTCTTGGCGCTCTTACACTGGCCTTGCCTCCAGACCCGTTGGTTTGATGGTTTAAGCTCGCTCTTGGCGTTCTTACACTGGCCTTGCCTCCCTCTCTGCCCCATACACTCTCGGGAATGGATGGAGCAGGGATGCGTCATT